>CAJHQP010003408.1:0-68047 GCA_905132765.1 Moricandia arvensis
CTCAGAAGGAAACAACTCTCTTCTGCTGGAACTGGTGGCCAGACGGAATACTCTTAATTCCCTGAAACTGCAGATTATGATGTTGAAATAGTGGTGGTCTCATCAACGTCTCAATAAGCAGTTCCTCTGGATTTGCAACTAACTTCAATTAGTGTTTATAAATACAAGAGAGTTTTGAAGGAGAGCTGAGAAGTCACTTCAATCAAAACAACGAACCTAACTTGTGCGAACAGATCCCTGTCCTTATAGCCAACCGAGATGGGATTTCAATGACAGGGTCTTAAGAGAGAATCACCAAATGATTTTGGTCCTTATAACCCAACGCCTTTTACCAACAACCCACTAAACCATTTGGTATGCCTTTTTTGTTTTAAGGGTTTCCTTAATGCCGGATTACAACCGAGTTTTTATGGAAACGACCAGAGAGTCCAAGTGGGAAATGCAGACATGTAACTTTAAAAATAAAAAAAATGGTTTGAATCAAAAGGTACTACCCGAAAATAATCGTAACTGTTTTTCTATAATCTTTTTATTTTTTTTTAATTTTTTTCTTAATTTTTTTATTGTTTCGTATTTTTCTTATTTTTTATTTTTGGTTCACATAATTATTATATTTTAAATATTTAAGAAATAATGGTGGAAAGAGTATTTTACTTCTTTAAGAAATCTTCTATTTTTGTTTATTTTCTTCCTTGTAGGGGTATTTGGTGAATTTAAGCTTATTTTAGATCACTTTGATAAATATCCATTAAATTTCAAGGCATGGAGCGTGTAAAGCCTCCAGGGTTTCGTTTGTGGAATTTTCTTGAGAAGGGAAAACAGCAGCAAGGTCTTCTGATAACCTTAGAGAATGGTGGGAAGACAAAGTGAGGTTTAATAGGAACGGACCAGTTCCTATACTGAGCATCAAAGGGAGATTCATCTCTTTACTGATGGAAAACACTTTTAGCTTTCTTCTGTGGGAGGAGATGTACTGCTCATACACTGCTTTGATCTTCAAAGATACCCACTTTTGAGCTCTTCTATCGGCTTTGATGCCTAACTGCAAGGCTTCAGAGGCGATCCGTTGGAGAAACGTGTGTAGCCGCCTTGGTGCAAAGGGGAAAGAAGATTGTTGGGCTGATCTTCTTTCCTGAGGATTGTAGAGGAACTTCCTCCTCCTTACAAGAAGCCAATCATGATCTCAAGAAATGTGGGAAAGTTTGGTAGGTTTGATTGGTTTGATGCAGACATTGGCTTCGCGACTCGACCACTACAAAGCCGGTGGAACGGTCTAGAAGTTTGCAAGGAAAAGATGTCTTCCAAGAGAGGGCTCTTTATGGACCGCTGTGCACAGTTTAACCGAGAGAAGGCCCTTGTGGATCAGGGTCAGCAGCTTTAACCTTCTTCAGATTAATGGATGTTGAATGAGTGCAAATTGCGCAGGAACACCTCTCCGAGAGTCTAGAAACGTGCCATATGAGAAGCTGTTCTACGCATACATTTCCTTCTCTCTTGGTAGGTAAGTGTACATACACACTTCCAAAATTAGAGATGTTCCTATTAACAGTAGCTTATCGCGTCAGACGAGCTCATGAAGGTGAAATAGAGGCTTAAGATGTCGTGTCATTTCCAACAAAAGAGAACTCTCGATGTCGACGCGAGTACTCCCACTTGGATGCCCTTTCTAGAGGCAGACATAGAGCATATCACGCAGCATAGGGATTTCAATATGTCCTCGACAGGCTGGATCCACTTCACTTCTCGTCGGAAAGAGAGCAACTCACACTAAATGACTTGTCCTTATAAACCACACCCTTTTACCTCTTATAGATCCGCACTTTACCAAACCCTTTTGGGTATGCCCTTCCGGTTTAGGGGTTCCTTATGCGGAATTACAACCGGAGTTTGTATGGAACAACCGAGAGATTTCAAGGTGGGAATGCAGACACATACTGTTAAATAAATAAAAAAAAAATACAGAAAGTACTTACTCGAAAAAATAATCGTACTGTTTTTCTATATCTTTTATATTTTTCTATTTTTTTTTATTTTTTGTATTTTTCTTATTTTTATTTTATTCAAATAATTATATATATATTTAAATATTTATTGAAAACAGGGTGGGAAGAGTATTTTTTAACTTCTTTGTTGTTATTTTTTCCTTCTTTGTAGAGTAATTTTGGTGAAATACACTTATTTTAAATCCATTGAAATAAATTCATAATAAGGGCAAGGAGCAGTAAAGTCTGAGGGTTTTGTATAATGGAATTGCCTTTGAAACGGAAAAGAGCAACATGGTCTTCTGAATAACCTTTAGAGAATGGTGGGAAGAAAAGTGAGGTTTGAATAGGAACGGACCAGTTGCTATACTGAAGCTCAAAGGGAGATAATCTCTTTACTGATGGCAACTGCTTTTAGGTTCTGTGGGGAGGAAGAAATGTACTGCCTCATAACGTTGCCTGATTTTCAAAGATACAACTTTTGGAGCTCTTCTATGGTTTGATGCCTAATTGCGCGCTCCTCAGAGGCGAAACCCGTTGGGAAACGTGTGTATCGCTTTTTGTTTTGTGGCCAACGGGGAAAGAAGATTGCTGTGTGGTATTCTCCTTTTACCTGAGGTTGTAGAGGATTCCTGCGCTATTTCAGAAGCCCTCATGATCTCAAGAAGATGTGGAATGTTGGTGTTTATGCAGATTATGTGATCAGACATCATGGCTTTCAGACATTGACCACATACCAAAGGCTGGTGGAACGGTTTAGAAGTTTGCAGGAGAAGATGTCTTCTAGAGAAGGCTCTTTATGGACATGCTCTTAACCTAGAGAAGGCTCTTTATGGACCATGCTCTAACCGAGAGAAGGCCATGATGGTCGGCAGAAGCCTTTAACCTTCCTCGAAGGGAAACAACTCTCTTCTTGCTGGGACCTTGGTGGCCAGTAAGGTGACTCCTATTCTGAACCTGCAGATTATTATTAATCGTACTGTTTTTCTATATCTTTTATAATAGTTAGTTTGTGAAGAGTATTTATTTCCTTTAAGAAACTTCTTTTTGTTATTTACCTTCCTTGTGGGTATTTTAAGTGAAATAAACTTATGTTTAATGAATCACTTTGAAATAAATATCCATTAAGGAGGCACGCACTGATCACTACCATGGATGCAAAGGTGCTGGGATTTGAACACATTAAGGAGTTGTACCAAGAGGACCCAGAGTTGAAGGAGGCCTTCCAGTCATGTGGAAAGGGCGCTTTCCAAGCCTATCATTTGCACGAGGGGTTTCTGTTCAGAGACAAGAGGCTTTGCATACCTCAGTGCTCAATGAGGGACCTCATCCTTCAAGAAGCACACGGTGGGGGTCTTATGGGACACTTTGGTGTAGACAAGACCTTGGCTATTGTAACTGATCATTTCTTCTGGCCACACCTAAAGAGAGATGTGGAGAGGCATTGTGCTAGGTGTGTACCTTGCCACAAGGCTAAGTCCAGGTCACACCCACATGGTCTATATTTACCCTTACCAATTCCTAATGCTCCTTGGGAGGATGTTTCTATGGATTTTGTCTTAGGTTTACCCAAGATTAAACACAAGGATTCAATCTTTGTGGTGGTGGACCGTTTCTCCAAGATGGCCCACTTCATTCCATGTGACAAGACCAATGATGCCACCCAAACCGCAAACCTATTCTTTAAGGAAGTGGTGCGTTTACATGGGCTACCAAGGACTATTGTGTCTGACCGAGACACTAAATTCCTGAGCCATTTCTGGAGGACCCTGTGGAAGAAGCTTGGCACCAAACTACTCTTCTCCACGACCTGTAATCCTCAAACAGATGGACAAACAAAAGTGGTAAACCGAACCCTCTCTACCTTACTTAGAGTAACACTTGGTAAAAACTTGAACACTTGGTTAGACTGCATACCCTTAATTGAGTTTGCTTACAAACATGCTACTCATTCTGCTACTAAGATGTCACCTTTTGAAGTTGTTTATGGTTTTAATCCACTAACCCCTTTGGATCTTAAGCCAATTCCACAAGTTGAGCAAGTTAATCAGGATGGCCTAAAGAAAGGGGAAGCTGTGAGGAAGTTACATCAGAAGGTCCGGGAGAACATCATCAAGAAAACTGAGGACTACAAGAGGAGAGCTGACAAGAAATGCAAGGAGATGACCTTTGAACCGGGAGAATGGGTCTGGCTCCACATGAGGACCGAGAGGTTCCCACAGAAAAGAAGTTCTAAACTAGCACCTAGAGGAGATGGTCCATTCAGAGTGTTGGAAAAGATCAATGACAATGCTTACCGCCTAGAACTTCCAGGTGAGTTCAACATTTCCCATACGTTCAATGTTGCTGACTTGTCTCCTTATCTTGCAGATGAACCAGTTTTGAGGTCAAAACCTTCTGAAGGGGGAGGGAATGATGAGGTCATGGACCAGAACCAAGCTCCCATCACCATCCCTAAGGTCACAGAAGGCCCCATGACCCGTTCCAAGGCTAGGAGGCTCAAGGATGGATTCATACTTGCTGTTCAAGCTATCCTAGACAATATGGACGAATCACTAAACATGCCAATAGCTCAACCCACCAAAGTAGAGCATATCAACGAGCAAAGTGATGACTTGAGCAATGCCTTTGCGCAACTCAATATCACTCCAGGTAAGGAAGCTTATTTGGCTGAAACTGACAAGGATGGATATGTGGCAGGAATGGATGTGGAAGAAGACCCCATTTCTGATGAAGAAGGTCTTAAAGACTCAAGTATTAAAGTACCATAAATAGAAGACCAAGTCATGAGTTCTACCAAGGTTGATCCAGACGCCCTCAAGATCAACTACCTAGCAAAGAAGGCCAACACTGAACCAAGGGAAGTCTTTACTTTATTTACACTTTGTGCAGGTAAGATGGGTCAGTCTAGTGGTTCCTAGAACTCGCCTATCCCAGAAGCAACCAGGGTTCGAGGCCAAGACTTAGCTTAGGCCTTAATTTCTTTTATTTTGCAACTTTCCTTTTTGGTCTTTAACCGGGCAATGTTAGTTTTCTATTTTTTTCGTTTAAAACCTTAAGTCCTGTCGTTTTGAGTCTTTTTCCTTTTCTTGAGTCGGCCATTAGGTCAAGGCTGAAGGACTATTAATAAAGTCCCACACGCAGCCATTGTAAGACACAACTTTTAACCCTAGATCAATATACGAGTCAGTTTGCCCCCTAAAGCAAGCCGCAGCCGACTTCTTCTTTCTTGTGAGATTCAAGTGAGTAGAGTCTTGAACTGTATCAAGGATCCATCATCATCCTTGTGGTGTTCTTCGTTCCATCATCCTCATCATCAAGCGATCCAACAAGAGAGAGCGTGCAAGCCAGCTTGTTAGATTCCATCCACACTTGACCCCTTGTCCGGTTAAGTGTTCATCAGGCGACCATCCTTTGTTCTCAAGAGAGTGAGTGAAAGCCAGCTTGAGAATCCATCTTCACCACCCTTCCAAAGACTCCTCCGAGTCTTATATCACATTACATCTTTAGGGAAATTAAAACTTGAATTTAAAGCAGAATATAAATCAGTTGCAAGCTTGGTGTCTTCAAGCAAGTACAAGTCTCCCTTGGTCACACCTTTGCCAAGCAACCTACTAGTTTCAATATCCTGAAAGTAGACATCATTAGGAGTGAAGGTAACCTTGCAATTCAAGTCATTAGTTGCTCTCTTAACTGATAACAGGTTGGATGTGAAACTAGGCATGTAAAAAGCTTTAGAATCTTTTTCAAATAACCTAAGATCACCTATCCCTTTAATTGGCACTCTTTCTCCATTGGCTATCATAACATTTCCTAAGGCAGGAACAATATTTTTAATCAAGTTTAGATCACTAATCATGTGGTGACTAGCTCCTGAATCTATAACTAAGGGTTTTGTCAATTCAGAACCAGCTAAGGCATTCAAGGAGATACCACTATTTGAAGCATGTAAAGAGGTACCAAGGGTGTTACCAGAGTTGTCCTTGAGGATTTTGATGAGAGCCTCAATGTCAGAGCGCTTGATGACTTCATCTTGAGTTGTCCTCAAGGTTGAGCAGCTACTGGATGCTAAGGCCTTTCCCTCACCAGGTCCAAGTCCATTGAAGGAGCGCATGGTTCCTGGAGCAGATGGCTCACTCATATCACCAGAGAAGTTGGCTCTTGCATCATTGTAAGGAGTCCTGAACTTCTGAGGCTTGAGGTGAGGGTGGAGAAGCCAGCACTTGTCCTTCCCATGACCCTTCTTCTTGCAATGGTCACAAATCCACACCTTCTTGTCTTCAGCCTTAAAGTAACCTTTGTTTGCAACTCCTTCAGCTTGGTTTGCTAAGACCAAGTCGCCTTTGCCTCCAAAGAGACCAACTGAGCCTTGTTCCTTCTGGATTTGAGCACAAACCTCTTCTAGTGTTGGTAGCTTCTCAGCCCGGAGCATGTGTTTGATGAGATCATTGTACCCTGGGTTTAGAGTAAGAAGCAAAGCAAAGACCTTGTCTTGCTCTCTCCTCTCATTAAGAACGTTTGGATCCAGGGTGCTTGGTCTCAGCATTTCTAACTCAGCCCACAATGCTCTGAACTTGCCAAAGTGTTGATTGAAGTCCATTCTCTCCTGGTAAAGTGAGTTAATAGCCTTCTTGACTTCAAAGACTCTACTCAGGTTTGAAATGTTGCCATACACCTTTTGCAGTGTATCCCACAACTCTTTGGAGCTCTCACAGTAAGAGTAAGCTGCCAAGATAGATGGTTCCAGACTGTTTTGAATAATGGACATCACCATGAAGTCCTCCTGACCCCATTTTCCACCAACAGTCACCACCTTCTCCACACCATCTTTATCTTGGACGGTTTTTGTTGGGGCTTCTCCAACAGAAACATGTTCCCATAAGCCCCTACCTCCAAGTGCTGTCTTGGCTAGTCTAGACCACAGTAGATAGTTAACACCAGTTAAGGTCACTGGAATAGCCACGAGTTTTGAGTTCTCCATCTTGAATCTCTCTTTTCCAGCAGGTAATAGAGTGTTTCAAGGATTTCGAAATGAACTAAGTGATGAAACAGAGTAATGAAACAGAGTGATGAAACAGAGGAATAGATGAAACAGAGTAAGTTTGCGGAAGAAATGAAAGAGAATAGGAAGAATAAGGTTTCAAGAGCTTTTATGGCTCTGATACCATGTAAATTTAGAGATTCAGAGAGCTTTTAATGGAAGAACATGATGAACAAACTGAAGAACAAGAGAGAGAAGAGAGGATTCGTGTAGGTAGAGAATAAAGAGAGAGGAAAGTGTTTTCCTTGCTTAGATTAGTTTCTGAGTACATGCCTATTAATAGGCAAACAAAACAAAAACAACTAATAAACAATTCAGACAAGTTGAGCAGAGAAAATATTAAACAATTGGGTCTGGAGCAGTCTGAAGAAGGGCAGGGGCTCGTCCAGCCATGTTAGAAAGTGACAGGTGAAGAATGGTCCCCCCCCTCTCTCCATTTGAATTTATTTGAACTCTTCTGCCCTTGGCCTTATGCTCCAACGTCTATTTGCCTTTGTCAACATCCTCCTTTGGTTCTGAATAGAGTAAGCTTCCTTCATTTTCAATTTAAACCTTGTCTTGCAAGCCACGTTATGTCACTCCTTGACCTAACTGTATGGACAAATGGTTATTTCATACTTGATCATTCTGGATGATTCTCTTGCCTTGATATCTTCTTCTCTATTATTCATGTCTTCTTGTCAACATTTATTTCCAGATTATTTATTTTTCATGTCAACACCCTTGTTGGCTTGCTTCTCATAAAGCTTGGTTTTCTGCTCAATGTTTTGTCTAGCCTTCTCATGGATTCGTTGGACCATCTCTGCTTTCTTCTTACAGTCTAAACTGATCCTTTCACACTCAGGTAAAGGCATTAGATCCAAAGGAGAGGTGGGATTGAACCCATAAACAATTTCAAAAGGTGAATACTTAGAAGCAGAATGCATGGCATGATTGTATGCAAATTCACAGTGTGGTAAGTATTCTTCCCAAGTTCTTAAGTTCTTTATAATGAATGCACGCAGGAGTGTTCCTAGAGTTCTATTAACTACTTCAGTTTGTCCATAAGTTTGTGGATGACATGTAGTAGAAAACAACAGTTTAGTGCCTAGCTTAGACCAAAGAGTCTTCCAAAAGTAACTAAGAAACTTAGTGTCCCTATCAGAAACTATAGTCCTAGGCATGCCATGTAAACGAACAACTTCTTTAAAGAACAGGTTAGCAACATGCAATGCATCATCAGTTTTATGACATGCTATGAAATGTGCCATCTTAGAGAACCTATCAACAACAAAAAAAATTGAATCCTTTCCGGTTCTAGTCTAATAAGATCCTAGGATGATGCTCTGGAACAGATGGGATAATCCTTGCAGAAACGAATCAAAAAGACTCAAGTTTCTCAAGGCATGTGGTTTGTTGCGGGACACAAGAGGGATGGCTCGACTCTTGATACTCCAAGGCTTTCTGATCTAGATATTACACACCAAATCAGAGAACCAAAGCCGGATATTACTCACCAGCAACCTTCAATTCGTCCAAAGACAAGAGAGAAGAGAGAAAAGGGTTTTCGATAAAAAGACTGCTTATTTTAGAATGAGAGATGCAAGGGTTTAAATAGAAACCAAGGAACACGCTCCTTAGGTTTCGAAAACTTAATAACATAAAAACTATAGATTAAACATAACATAAGGTAAATATATAGAGTAGTCTTCTTAGGCTTGGACCGATATTAGCACCTAGGAGATGTGTTAAAGCAGCTTGTGGCCTCGTTAAAAACCTTCCTCCGTAAAACCTCTTTGGGACAAAACCGAGAGCAAGGAAAAGAGCACACACAAGTACTTTGCCTAAGTACTAATTCAGCTAGATGAGGAGATAGCTTGAAAGGTGATCAAGGTATCTCGGATCATCAAGCTTTGTCCAAGACCTTCTTCTTGTTTCCATACGAGTCTAAGTAATCCTCCAATGGCTCCATTTAGTTTCTTGATTGTAGAACGAGTCATGGGACCTTCTGGAATGGCTAAGGCATCTTCATCAGCTTGTTTGTCCATGGGTGCATTCCTGGATACATCATCTTCCTTGTTGAGCTGATCCATGATCACATCACATTCCTTGGTGCTTTCCATGATCACATCATCCCCTCCCTCTTCAAAAAGATTTGTCCTCAAATCTGTTTTACCTGCAATAGAGGGGACCAAGTCAGTAACATCAAAGTTTAAAATCAGATTACACTTACCTTGCAAGCCTCTTTGATAGGCATTGTTGTTGACTGGTTTGGATATGTAGAAGGCATTGATCCATTTAGTTCCTGATTCATTACTCAAACCTGATACATGGAAACAAAGCAAGTTAGGACATGAAAATTTATCAAAGAGTAATAATCGTATCCCAAATTGGTTTTTGCTCAGTTTTGGCTTGTTTGCTGCATCTGGTGGTGCTTCTTTGATGAGGATGAAGCCAGTGACGTCTTGGTGCTTATCCTGATACAAATCAGGTGGCTTGAACCGCTTGTCTTCCACATGCTTGTTTTTTCTCCTTGTATGCTTCAATGCTTCATCATAATCTGCACGTGACTCTTTTGACAAAAACAAGTGCATAATATCTATGTAATCGATACAAGAACTCTTGAAAACATGATCACTTACCTTAGTATGCTCACCTGGTCGCCATATATAGGATTGAGATGTTCTAAACTCAGATAATTCAGAATAAAGTAAGTGTAGGTGTACCTGAGTTGTAGAATCAGTAACTTGCAACTCTAAATTGGTTTTAGCCTCAAACTGGTTTCGTGTAGATGTAGGAAGGACTAAGAATGTGGGACAGGTTGATTCATAGCTTATATCCTTCTTTTGGAAAAGTGTACACCTCAAAACAGTTTGTCCTCGGGGTTGTTTCTTTGGAGATTGCTGTAGACTAAGTTGATCTGGTGGTTTCTCCTTGATTTGAGAAGAAATCATCAGTTCTTCTCCTGATCCAGTGATCACTTTACCATTTTCTCTAGTGAATTCTCCATTTCCAATCATGGTTTGATAATCTCTGCCATGGTATTGAAGCTGATGCATATCTGGTGGCTTCCATATTTTGACATGGTCGAGAAGCAAGTCTTTTTGATCAACTTCCAACTCCTTATGACCCCGGCCGGTTCTAGAACGAGCAGAGCACTCTCCAAGGATGATAATATTGTGGACATATGCTCCAGGTCTCCACGAGTAGGTCTGTAACCTTCCAGCACAATCAGATAGAAGCTTCTCTTGGGAATGATCCAAACTGACAAGTTTTGCAAAATAAGCAATATCATGATGATCATGTGGCCATTTGCTGTGGTTTCTGGCACGTTGGATCCAAGACAGAGCTGGTGACCTTCTCCAATTGATTTCATAATGAAATTCTTGCTGAGCTGAGACGTGCAACACCAGTTCTTCAAAGGGTGTGAAATCAACAAAACCAGGTGTTACTGCAGCTGATTCCTTCTCAATCTTGTTCCTGAGATTCCATAGCTCTCCTCCAGGCTCAAATACATCATTCTTCATGCCCAGTTCGTGTCTTGAAAGCTCCATTGCCCTGGTCTTGTTCCAAAAAAAAGTACTGATCAGAAAGGTACCCAAGAAAGTCTTTTGGAAATCACATGGATCAAAGACAATCAGTTGCACTATTCCTAGATCTGCTTGTGGTTCCTTGGGTGCATTCTCTTCTACCACATCCTGAATGATTGATACCAGCACGTCCTGGAATTGCTGCTCTTCTTTCTGAATGGTAAATGATGATTCTTTGGCTTGATCTTCTTGGATAGGCGCAGCTGGTTCTGGTTCTGGTTCTGCCACTTTGAGTTCTGAGACAGAAGTGAAACACTCTTGGTTCTGTGCTTCTATGGCTGGACGGGTTGTGTTGGACCTTTTGAATTGCTTATCCACATCCACCATTACCTTTAACAGTGCCTCCTTATCCTTCTCACTGAATAAACAGGATTGTTTATCATCTCTAAAGGGATTAGAGATTGTTTTCTTCTTGCTGTAACAGATTGGTTTCTTGATAGATGAACCAAAAGTACTAGATGGACGTGATCTCTTGCTGTCAGGCTGTTTCTGAACCGGGATTGAAGAGTAGAGCTTTGTCTCAGATGGTTGTTTTCGAAGTACTTCCTTGTGGTACTGTCTTGGAACATACTCTCTACGCATCAAAGCTCTCAACTTAAACCATGTTTCTACTGGTTCTTTTCTGTCAAGTCTTCTGCACTTTACCAATTGATTCCACCAGCTTAAAGCATCACCACAAAACTTAGCAGTAGCCATTTCAACCTTCTTTACTTCAGCACAGTTTTGACGATTGAAAACTAGTTCAATCTTCTCTTCCCACTCCACATATGCTGCAGGATCAGCCGTGCCATAGAAGGAAGGAGCTTTATGTTTCAAAACGCCATGCTTCTGGTTTCTTTGCAGCTGATCATACCCTTTTAGATTGTACTCATCTCTGGATGATCCACAATATTCTCTTTCTTTTCTTCTCTGCCTCTGATCATCCAACCTGAATTTCATTATCTTCTGCAAAGTAGCAGTCTTTGCTCCTGCCATGGTTCCTGAAACACACAAAACACGCAACCAGTAACAAGTTCTATAGAAGCAGAACACTTAAAACTACAACAGAGAAAAGTTTGAATGATTTCGATTTGCAGAAACAAGTAGACAATAAATCAGAACAGATTAAAAATAAATTCAAACCTCAAAATTCTCTGATCAATTTCGAACTCAAGATATGTCAAGAACAAATCAGAACAAATCAGAACAGAATAGATCAACTTAACAATACAGAAACAGATCGATTTCTACAAACCCTACACGGTTTCAGATCAAACAATCGATAACTTCTGCAACAAGAATATGAAAAGTTTTATCAGAAACAAGATCAAGGAACCCTATTTCTATCAGATTTCGACACAGAACACAGATCAACACGAAATCAAAGTGAGTATGAAAAGAAAACAATCAGATTCGTGATCAAAACACTCAAAGTTAACAGATTTCAGCAAGAGAAACACATATCTGATCAAAACACAACAGAATATGAAAAGACAAAAACGAAAATCAGTGAGAAATCGAATACTTCCCTTCCAGAGTTGCTCTGATACCACTTAATAAGATCCTAGGATGATGCTCTGGAACAGATGGGATAATCCTTGCAGAAACGAATCAAAAAGACTCAAGTTTCTCAAGGCATGTGGTTTGTTGCGGGACACAAGAGGGATGGCTCGACTCTTGATACTCCAAGGCTTTCTGATCTAGATATTACACACCAAATCAGAGAACCAAAGCCGGATATTACTCACCAGCAACCTTCAATTCGTCCAAAGACAAGAGAGAAGAGAGAAAAGGGTTTTCGATAAAAAGACTGCTTATTTTAGAATGAGAGATGCAAGGGTTTAAATAGAAACCAAGGAACACGCTCCTTAGGTTTCGAAAACTTAATAACATAAAAACTATAGATTAAACATAACATAAGGTAAATATATAGAGTAGTCTTCTTAGGCTTGGACCGATATTAGCACCTAGGAGATGTGTTAAAGCAGCTTGTGGCCTCGTTAAAAACCTTCCTCCGTAAAACCTCTTTGGGACAAAACCGAGAGCAAGGAAAAGAGCACACACAAGTACTTTGCCTAAGTACTAATTCAGCTAGATGAGGAGATAGCTTGAAAGGTGATCAAGGTATCTCGGATCATCAAGCTTTGTCCAAGACCTTCTTCTTGTTTCCATACGAGTCTAAGTAATCCTCCAATGGCTCCATTTAGTTTCTTGATTGTAGAACGAGTCATGGGACCTTCTGGAATGGCTAAGGCATCTTCATCAGCTTGTTTGTCCATGGGTGCATTCCTGGATACATCATCTTCCTTGTTGAGCTGATCCATGATCACATCACATTCCTTGGTGCTTTCCATGATCACATCATAGTCCTTGGTAATCCAACAATAAAGTCCATGGAAATGTCATTCTAGGGATGGTGTGGAATGGGTAAAGGAGTATACAAACCCTGGGATTGGACTTGGGACTTGGCATGCTTGCAAGTAGCATACCTCCCACAGATTCTCTGCACATCTCTCTTCATGTGCGGCCAATAGAAGTGCTCCTGCAAAACTTTTAAGGTCTTGGCAATCCCAAAGTGTCCCATTAGACTGCCCCCATGGGATTCCCTGACAAAGAGATCTCTCAAAGAGCAATTAGGCACACACAATCTATTGTCATAGAACAAGAAACCTTCTTTTCTAAAGTAATGCCCTGCAACAAACTTCTCACAAGATGCATAAGCTTCCTTGAAATCAAGGTCAGTATCATACATATTTTTTATCTGCTCAAACCCAAGTAACTTAGCATCTAGAGTGGTCAAGAGAACATACCTCCGAGATAGTGAATCAGCAACTATGTTCTCCTTACCTTTTTTATACTTGATCACGTATGGGAAGGTCTCAATGAACTCAGCCCATCTTCCGTGTCTCTTTCTAAGCTTACTCTACCCTTTTAGATACTTTAGGGACTCATGATTAGTGTGGATGACAAACTCCTTGGGCCATTGGTAGTGCTGCCATGTTTGCAAGGCCCTCACCAAGGCATAGAGTTCCTTGTCATATGTAGCATAGTTGAGAGCAGCTCCTCCAAGCTTCTCACTGAAGCAGGCTATGGGTTTCCTATCCTGCATCAACACAGCACCAATTCCAATTCCTGAAGCATCACATTCTATTTCAAAACATTTTGTAAAGTCAGGAAGCATAAGAAGAGGTGATTAAGTAAGCTTCTCTTTTACACTTTGGAAAGCCTTCTCTTGTGCTTCTCCCCACTTGAATCCGACATCTTTCTTTATCACTTCAGTTAAGGGAGCTGCAATGGTGCTAAAGTCTCTCACAAATCGCCTATAGAACCCAGCAAGCCCATGGAAACTCCTCAAATCTCCTACTGTGGTTGGACTCGGCCAGTCTTTGATGGCTTTGATCTTCTCCTCATCGACCTTAACTCCATCTGCACTCACAACAAAGCCTAGGAAAACCAAGTTATCCATTTAAAAAATGCACTTCTTCATGTTGGCATAAAGCTTTTCATTTCTCAAAACATTTAGGACAGCCCTAAGATGTTCTATATGCTCTTCTAAGGTCTTGCTATATACTAAGATATCATCAAAGTATACAACAACAGAAATACCTATGAATGATCTAAGAACATGATTCATTAATCTCATGAATGTACTAGGTTCATAGGTTAATCCAAATGGCATAACTAACCACTCATATAATCCATGTTTAGTTTTAAATGCAGTCTTCCATTCATCTCCTTCTTTCATCCTAATATGATGATATCCACTTTTTAAATCTATCTTAGAAAAGATGCAAGAACCATGCAACTCATCAAGCATATCATCTAGTCAAGGTATAGGGTGGCGATACTTCACTGTGATGTTGTTGATTAATCTACAATCAACACACATACGCCATGTACTATCCTTCTTAGGCACTAGGAGCACTGGTACAGCACATGGGCTCAAACTCTCTTGGATATAGCCCTTCTCCATGAGTTCCTCTACTTGTCTTTGCAACTCCTTGGTCTCAACCGGGTTGGTTCTGTATGCTGGACGGTTTGGAAGTGTAGATCCTGGAACAAAGTCTATCTGGTGCTCAATCTGATGCGTCCCTAGGATGCTCTTTGGTTGATGGGAATGGATAGATCCTTGCAAGAACGAATCAGAGACTCAAGTTCTTCAAGGCGTGTGGATTGAATGGTGACACAAGAGGGATGGATGATCTCTTGATAATCCTAGATGAACAAACCGGATATGATACACCAATTTGGACACCCTTAGGTCTCTGGATATTACACACCAGAACTCGACACACTTTCTAGAGAGAGAGCCGTCAAGGAGAAAGAATACTCGTTGATAAAAAGTTGGATGAGTTACAATAGGGTTTAGGAACCCTTTAAATAAAAAGAAACCGAGAACAAGCTCTCTAGGGTTTCGGAAATAAGCAAAATGGAAACTATGGTTTAACTTTAACATATGCTTAAAAATAACATAAAATGTAAACTTCTTTCTAGACTTGGACCGAGATAGGGCCTAAGTGATGTGAAGAAAAGTTGTGGCCTCATTAAAAACCTTCCTCCGGAAAACCTCGTGGGACAAAACCAAAAGCAAGGAAAAGAGCACGCACCCCATGTCTTGCCTAGACACTAACTCAGCTTGATGTAGAGATGGCTTGAATTGTGATCAAGACATCTCGGATCAGACCTTGTCCAAGACTTTCTTGTTGTGGATGTGAAGTGAGTAATCCAACAACATTCTCTTTAAACTTCTTGACTCTGGAACGAGTCATGGGACCTTCAGGAATGGCTAGAGCATCATCACCAGGTTGCTGGTGCCATGTGGCTCATCTAGACTCTCCTTGTTCTACTTAGTGATCCGGTCCATGATCACATCATCCCCTCCCTCTTGAAAAGGATTTGTCCTCAAATCAGGTTCATCTACAGCAAAAGGAGCCAAGTCAGTGACATTGAAGCTATTTGATACATCATACTTACCTTGGAGATCAAGTTTGTAGGCATTGTCATTGATCTTGTGGATAATCTCGAAAGGTCCATCAACCCTTGGCATCAGCTTGGACTTCCTCTCGTTGGGGAACCTATCTTTCCTCAGGTGCAACCAAACTTGGTCGCCAACTTCAAAGGTTCTCACACGTCTCCCCTTGTTGGCTTGCTTCTCATAAAGCTTGGTTTTCTGCTCAATGTTTTGTCTAGCCTTCTCATGGATCCGTTGGACCATCTCTGCTTTCTTCTTGCCATCTAGACTGATCCTTTCACACTCAGGTAAAGGCATTAGGTCCAAAGGAGAGGTGGGGATGAACCCATAAACAATCTCAAAAGGTGAGTACTTAGAAGCAGAATGCATAGCATGATTGTATGCAAATTCACAGTGTGGTAAGTATTCTTCCCATGTCCTTAAGTTCTTTTTAATGAATGCACGCAGGAGTGTCCCTAAGGTTCTATTAACCACTTCAGTTTGTCCATCAGTTTGCGGATGACAAGTACTAGAAAACATCAGTTTAGTGCCTAGCTTAGACCAAAGTGTCTTCCAGAAGTAACTAAGAAACTTAGTATCTCTATCAGAAACTATAGTTCTAGGCATGCCATGCAAACGAACAACTTCTTTAAAGAACAAGTTAGCAACATGCAATGCATCATCAGTCTTATGACATGCTATGAAATGTGCCATCTTAGAGAACCTATCAACAACAACAAAGATTGAGTCCTTTCCGGTTCTAGTCCTAGGTAATCCAACAACAAAGTCCATGGAAATGTCATTCCAGGGATGGTGTGGAATGGGTAAAGGAGTATACAAACCCTGGGATTGGACTTGGGACTTGGCATGCTTGCAAGTAGCACACCTCCCACAGATTCTCTCCACATCTCTCTTCATATGCGGCCAATAGAAGTGATCCTGCAAAACTTTTAAGGTCTTGGCAACCCCAAAGTGTCCCATTAGACTGCCCCCATGGGATTCTCTGACAAAGAGGTCTCTCAAAGAGCAGTTAGGCACACACAATCTATTATCATAAAACAAGTAGCCTTCTAGCCTGAAGTAATGCCCTGCAGCAAACTTCTCACAAGAAGCATAGGCTTCCTTGAAATCATGGTCAGTAACATACATATCTTTTATCTGCTCAAAACCAAGTAACTTAGCATCTAGAGTGGTCAAGAGAACATACCTCCGAGATAGTGCATCAGCAACTATGTTCTCCTTACCTTGTTTATACTTGATCACGTAAGGGAAGGTCTCAATGAATTCAACCCACCTTGCGTGTCTCTTGCTAAGCTTACTCTGCCCTTTTAGATACTTTAGGGACTCATGATCAGTGTGTATGACAAACTCCTTGGGCCACAAGTAGTGTTGCCACGTTTGTAATGCCCTCACCAAGGCATAGAGTTCTTTGTCATAGGTTGCATAGTTGAGAGTGGCGCCTCCAAGCTTCTCACTGAAGTAGGCTATAGGTTTCCTATCCTGCATCAATACAGCACCAATTCCAATTCCTGAGGCATCACATTCTATTTCAAACGTTTTAGTAAAGTCAGGAAGCATAAGAAGAGGTGATTGAGTAAGCTTCTCTTTTAGGTTCTGGAAAGCCTTCTCTTGTGCTTCTCCCCACTTGAATCCGACATCCTTCTTTATCACTTCAGTCAAGGGAGCTGCAATGGTGCTAAAGTCTCTCACAAATCGCCTATAGAACCCAGCAAGCCCATGGAAACTCCTCAAATCTCCTACTGTGGTTGGACTCGGCCAGTCTTTGATGGCTTTGATCTTCTCCTCATCGACCTTAACTCCATCTGCACTTACAACAAAACCTAGGAAAACCAAGTTATCCGTGCAAAAGGTGCACTTCTTCAAGTTGGCATAAAGCTTTTCATTCCTTAAAACATTTAGGACAGCCCTAAGATGTTCTAGATGTTCTTCTAAGTTCTTGCTATATACTAAGATGTCATCAAAGTATACTACAACAGAAATGCCTATGAATGACCTAAGAACATGATTCATTAACCTCATGAATGTACTAGGTGCATTGGTTAACTCAAATGGCATAACTAACCACTCATATAATCCATGTTTAGTTTTGAATGCAGTTTTCAATTCATCTCCTTCTTTCATCCTAATCTGATGATAACCACTTTTTAAATCTATCTTAGAAAATATGCAAGAACCATGCAATTCATCAAGCATATCATCAAGTCTAGGGATAGGATGGCGATACTTCACTGTGATGTTGTTGATTGATCTACAATCAACACACATACGCCATGTACCATCCTTCTTAGGCACTAGGAGCACTGGTACAGCACATGGGCTCAAACTCTCTCGGATATAGCCCTTCTCCATGAGTTCCTCTACTTGTCTTTGTAGCTCCTTGGTCTCAACCGGATTGGTGTGAGTTTATGAGAATTAAAGAGAGATTAAGTCAAGAACAGAGGAGTTCTGCTCAAGAACATGAAGAACAGCAAGAGAGAGAGGAGAATTTCGAGTGAGAGAGAGAGAGAGTTTAGGGAACCAGAATTTATTTTTATTTCCCTTACCTTATTCAGAAACCTAATACAGAGTATTTAAAGACAAGCAATGGGCACAAGTCGCCAAGGAAAAGAATAAACAAAGAGGAGAGAGGTCTGGTAGGTTCAGACTGAAAATGACAGGTCCTAAGCCTTAACCAAACATGTGATCTCTGATTCAAACCTTCTCCAACGGATCTCTGCCTCTTCTGCCGACATGAAACCATTTAAATAAGTCTCCTTGAGTCTCTTAGGTCTCTTTTAACAAGGCAGATGGATAGCTTGCACCAGAAGGTATCTTTTAGGTTGTACGGACAACCTTGCTTCTCAAGGCAACTCCAAACTTGATTATTATGAAACCATTCATTCTCCTTGTTCTTTATTGCTTCATCTCAACACTCCCCCTCAAGCTTGACCATAGGGACTGGTCAAGCTTGGAAACCATGAAGCATTCCCTCATTAAAACCTTAGCTTGGAAAAAACCACATGGGATAAAAACCAAGCCAAGGAAAAAGAGTAGAATACCTCATGGCTAAGAGGATCAGTGAGATGGGAGTTCTATGAGTCCAAGTTTGGAATGTATGGACTCACAGACCTTAGAGCTTGCTGCCTTGGTGAAGATGTCTGCCAACTGATCTTCACTTCTAGTGTAACATGGCGAGATGATTTGCTGCTCCATAGCTTGTGTGACCTTATAGCAATCCACCTCAATGTGTTTAGTCCTCTCATGGAACACACTGTTGGAAGCAATGTGAATTGCTGCTTGGTTGTCACAGTGCATGGTGATGGGAGTTGTAGTTTCTATACCCAAGTCCCTTAGCAGGTTTCTGATCCAAATGAGCTCACTAGTGAGCTTCCTCATTGCTCTATATTCTGCTTCAGCACTTGAGCATGATACTATCTTCTGTTTCTTGCTCTTCCAAGTGACCAAGTTGCCTCCAATGAAGATGCAATAGCCTGTTGTAGACCTCCTGTCTACTCTATCTCCAGCCCAAGCTGCATCACAATACCCAACAATTTCCGTGCTCTTGTTACATCCCAACCATACTCCTTGTCCTGGTGCTTCTCTTAGGTATCTCAAGATCCTTTCCACCATGTTCCAGTGATGTATCTTGGGTGCTTGCATATATTGGCTGACTTGATTCACAGCAAAGCACACATCTGGTCTGGTGATGGTAAGATAGATGAGCTTGTAAGTTTAAGAGAGTTTAAGAGAGAATGAGCTGAAGAACAGCTAGAACATGAAGAACACTTGATGAAAGAGAGAGGAGGAGAGTATTTTCGTGAGAGAAGAGAGAGAGAGAGTAAACAAGTAAAGAGGAGGTTTCTTTCTCCTTAATTAATTCATTCTGCCTACTACATTGTTTTATAGGGAACCAGAGAGAGAGAGGGGACAGTGACATTTAGAAACAAACAAAAGAGAAACAATAAACTAATGCAAGTGGTCCTGGTCCTCTCTGGTCGAGATTCCTGATGCTGAGAGTGACCTCTCCTAACAGTCCACTCTTGCCTGA
Organism: Moricandia arvensis; assembly: GCA_905132765.1. Taxonomy (NCBI): domain Eukaryota; kingdom Viridiplantae; phylum Streptophyta; class Magnoliopsida; order Brassicales; family Brassicaceae; genus Moricandia; species Moricandia arvensis. Next base: position 19,571 of record CAJHQP010003408.1, read on the forward strand.
TTTGAATCATGTGATTTCTCCTATTTTGAATTCAAACTTGGTCCAGAGAGAACTCCTCCCACGTGAGTAAGGTTGGCAAGTGAGTGAGACTTGCCTTGTCTTCCAAGTTAAGCTAGGTCTTCTCTTGGATGACTTGAGTTCCAAGTCTTGTACGGAATGCCTTGTTCCTCAAGTCTCTAAGTCCCTTCTCCACTTTGTCCATGCTGATCAGTGTCTCTCATTCTCTTCTGGTTCTTCATCTCAATACTCCCCCTCAAGCTTGACCATAGGGACTGGTCAAGCTTGGATACATGAAGAACCTCCCTCATTAAAACCTTAATGTGTAAAACCCAGTGGGAGAAAAACACATTAAGGAAAAAGAGTAGAGGTCTCCATGCAAGGAGAGTTAGTGAGAAGTGAGGTCTATGAGTCCCAATTTTGAATGGATGAACTCACAAACCTTGGTGCTGGCTGCCTTGGTGAAGATGTCTGCCAACTGATCTTCACTTCTCGTGTAGCATGGCAAGATGATTTGCTGCTCCACAGCTTGTCTAACCTTATGGCAATCCACCTCAATGTGCTTAGTCCTTTCATGGAACACACTGTTGGATGCTATATGAATTGCTGCCTGGTTGTCACAGTGCATAGTGATTGGGGTTGTGGCCTCTATACCCAAGTCCCTTAAAAGGTTTCTGATCCAGATCAGCTCACTGGTGAGCTTCCTCATTGCCCTATATTCTGCTTCAGCACTGGAACAAGACACAATCTTCTGCTTCTTGCTCTTCCAAGTTACCAAGTTACCTCCAATGAAGGTGCAATATCCAGTTGTTGATTTCCTATCAGTTCTGTCTCCTGCCCAATCAGCATCACAGTAACCTACAATCTCTGTGCTTCCATTGCAAGACATCCAAACTCCTTTACCAGGCGCCTCCCTCAGGTATCTCATGATCCTTTCCACCATATTCCAATGATGGACCTTAGGCGCCTGTATATGTTGGCTAACCTGGTTCACAGCAAAGCATATATCTGGCCTAGTGATGGTTAAATAGATGAGCTTTCCAACCATCCTTCTATACTGCTTCACATCACCATACTGCTTGTCTTCAAACCCCCCCTCTCTCAATACTTTGTAGCCCTCTTCTAATGGTGTTTTGGCTTGTCTTCCTCCAAGGTTTCCTGCCTCAGTTAAAAGATCAAGTGTGTACTTCCTTTGAGACAAGAAGAGCCCCTCTTTAGAGCGGCATACTTCAATCCCAAGGAAGTACTTGAGTTCACCTAAATCTTTAATATCAAATACAGACTTAAGGAATACCTTGGTTTCTTTGATACCTTCTTGATCACTGCCTGTGATGATTATATCATCTACATAGACCAAGATGACCACAATTCCTTTTGGGCTGGGGAGTGTGAACAAGGTGTGATCAGCCTCTGATTTCCTGAAGCCTCTTCCATTCAAGGTGGTGCTTAGCTTGTGGTACCACGCCCTTGGGGATTGCTTCAGTCCATATATTGCCTTCTTGAGTCTGAGGACATTTCCAGGTTTAACCAGCTTCTCAAGGCCAGGAGGTGGGTGCATGTAAACCTCATCTTCTAACTCCCTTGTAGGAAAGCATTCTTGACATCCATCTGCCACAACTCCCATTCCAGGTTGGTTGCAACAGAGAGAATGATCCGGATTGTATGGAGTTTGGCTACTGGTGCAAAAGTGTCCACATAGTCTTCTCCATAGGTCTGGGTGAATCCTCTTGCCACTAGTCTTGACTTCTTTCTCTCTTCCTTGCCATTTGGTAGATACTTGATGGTGAACACCCATTTACTTGAAACTGCCTTCTTTCCTTTTGGGAGTTCACTTTCATACCAGGTATCATTGATGATCATGGCATTTGCTTCATCATCAACAGAGTCTCTCCATTCCTTGTTCTCCATGGCTTCCTCATACGACCTTGGTACAGATCCCTGATCTAACCCAGTGATAAAGGCTTGATGCTCAAGTGGAAATCTTGCAAGGGAACACACTGATGATGTTGGATGAGCTACTGCTTGACTGTTGTAGTAGACCCTTGTGTTCTTCCAGTTTTAAGGAGGGTTCCTTGTCCTTGTACTCCTCCTTAGTGGTTGAGCTTGAACTTCTTGAACTTCTTGCTGCTCTACTTCATCTTGAACTTGAGCAGTTTCATGTTCATGTAGTACACTCTCCTGATCATGAGTTTGTGAACCTTGTGGTTGTTCTGGTTCATGATCATTTCCCCCCTCAGGATCAGGATGAGTGGCTTCTTCACCCTCTGGTCCAGTATCAGCTGAAGGAGAAGTTGTGTTAGGCGCCACTTGTGGGTTTGAGAAACTGATTCCCAGATTCTCCATCAGTATCCTTAGGTTGTTTGCTCTATCTGAGGGAGCTTGAGACAGATCCTTTAAGCTATCCCAACTTTTCTCATCATAGAAGCCTCTTGATTCCAAGAACTTCACATCTCTAGAGACCATAACCTTTCTTGTTTCTGGAACATAGCATTTGTAGCCTTTCTGGTTTGGTGAATACCCAATGAAGATAGCTTTGACACTTTTAGCTTCAAGCTTGTTTCTTAGTTCACCTGGTATCAAGACAAAGCACACACACCCAAACACACGCAAATGGTCAATAGATGGATAAGTCTTGTTTAGTACCTCATAAGGAGAGACATCTTGGAGGATTTTAGTAGGGATTCTGTTGATTAGGTAGCAAGCAGTGATCACAGCATCCCCCCAAAACCTTTTGGGAACATTGGTGTGAAACATCATGCTTCTGGCCACCTCCATTAGATGTCGATTTTTCCTCTCAGCTACACCATTTTGCTGTGGGGTATACGGGCAGCTTGTCTGGTGAATGATCCCATGTTTGTTGAGGTGTGCTTTGAAAGCATTGCTAGTGTACTCCCCTCCATTGTCTGATCTAAGAATTTTAATCTTAACATTGAAATGGTTAGTAATGTAGTTTTGAAAGTTTATAAAAGCTTCTAACACCCTATCCTTTGATTGAAGCAAGGTTAACCAAGTATATTTGGATTTCTCATCTATAAATGTCACAAAATACTTATGGTTTTCTCTTGATAAACAGGGTGCAGTCCAAACATCAGAGTGAATGAGATCAAAGCAATTTTCATACATAGTTACTGATTTAGGGAAAACAGATTTGCAATGTTTGCCAAGAATACAAGCCTCACAACTATCATTCTTAAAGGAAATACTAGGTAACATCAAGCTCAGTGCACGTGAATGAGGGTGTCCTAGTCTAGCATGCCACATTGCATCTTTAGGTAAAACAGGAGATGAACTAAAAGCATAAGATAAATCAGACAAGCATTTGGTGTCTTCAAGCAGATACAAGCCCTCCTTGGTCACACCTTTGCCAAGTAAACTACTGGTCTCAATATCCTGAAAGTAGACATCATTAGGACTAAAAACAGCAAGGCAATTCAGATCACTGGTAGCCTTTTTAACAGATAGCAAATTGGAGGTGAATGTGGGCATGTAAAATGCCTTTGAATCTTTGTTAAACAGTTTCAAGTTCCGATACTTTGATAAGAAGGACTGGAAGAATTGGAAGACCTTACTTCATCTAGAGACAGAGCAGCCACCTTAAGATTTATCCTTGATGGTTTACACAAACTCGCTGGTTCAAGCCCCACACCAACACCAACTGAGTATGGAGAAACCAATCAAGGAACACCTCTCATCCAGAGCGAAGATTCTAGTGAAGGGAGTGATCATGTTGAGGAAGACAGGTCAACTTCAAAGTCTGATGGATATACTGGAGAGGGGGAATCACAAAACTCAGATGAATCAAGCTCTGCGTCATTAGAAGATGTAGTTGTTGAAGATTCTGAGGAAACTGAGTCAGAAAACGAACCAGCTTCACAACCTTTAAGAAGAAGTGAAAGAATAAGACATGGCCCTGAGAATTGGAGGAACACTAGAGTTTACTACAACAGCCATGCTATTGCTCATCCAATTCAAGGCTATTGTTCAGTGGCTCATCTTCCAAGCACACATCAAGCTTTCCTGTCTAAGATTGATCTGCACAGAATCCCTACAAGTTATGAAGAAGCTTGTATGAGTGAAGTTTGGGTCAATGCAATGAAGGAGGAGATTGCATCTATGCTCAAGAATGGGACTTGGGACATGGTGAATCTACCAAGCAACAAGAAAGTTGTAGGCTGTCGATGGGTGTATACTATCAAATACACAAGCTCAGGAGAGATTGAGAGGTACAAAGCAAGACTTGTTGCTAAGGTATTTACTCAGAAGTATGGAGAAGTCTACAAGGAAACATTTGCCCCGGTTGCTAAGCTACATTCAGTAAGGGTTCTATTGTCCATAGCTACAAATCTATCATGGGACCTATGGCAAATGGATGTGAAGAATGCTTTCTTTCAAGGAGACTTAGAAGAAGAAGTATACATGGAACCTCTTGAAGGCCTTCGTGATGCAGTTGACAACACCAAAGTGTGTAAGCTCAAGAAGGCGATATATGGACTCAAACAATCTCCTAGGGCATGGTATCAAAGGTTGAGTAGCTGCTTGATTGAAGATGGTTTTAAAAGATCTGAGGCGGATCATACCTTGTTCACAATTAAAGGAGACAAAGGTATAGTGGTGGTATTGATCTATGTTGATGATTTAATCATAACCGGTGTTGATGTAGATGGTTTTAAACACACTAAAGAGCTTCTCAAGGGAAAATTTGATATCAAGGATCTAGGGGAACTAAAATGCTTTCTTGGGATTGAAGTATGCAAGCTTGATACTGGTTTGTGAGATTTTAAGAGAATAAGCAGAGAGTATGCGAATCTAAGAGAGAAAGAGTGAAAGAGAGTGAGAGATTAAGAAGAGTAATGCTTGATGTTCATGATGAACAAGAGAGAAGAGAGAGTAACTCGGAAAAGAGAGATTGTATTGCTTGATTCATTAATCTGAGAGGAGATACAAATATATAGAGAGTGACTTAGGTTTACAACGGATACAAAAGGAAAGGCCATGAGGGAGGAGACGTGGCCGGTCAAGGAGAGAGGCGCGCCTAGTTTGAACTTGTGGATGAGGGTGCGAGATGCTTTTGGCATCTTGACTAGATGCCATCTCCTTTCCAGCCTTGGACAGGCTGTCTTGGTCAAGCTTGATGATGGACCCCTTAGGATGAGATCCTTTGTCCCTGATTCTTTTGAAGGTTGATCTGATGGTTTGGATGATGGATGATGATGGATCTGATGGATAGAAGATGAAATGGTTGATGAACTTCAGTGAGGATCTGTGGATTGATCAACACTTGTGTAGATGTGTCCTTGATCAAGAGAATGAACTTTTTTTTCGATCAAAGACAAGTTTTGCTTGCAGAGAATGAACTCCTAGCAGTTCGATGTTCAAAGATGAACAAAGGATTCACAGTTTCAGAAGTAGTTTTTGATAAAAAAGTGAATGAATCTTATTCTGGTCGTGCATCCCCTTATATAGGACTTACAAGTTGTAGAAATGAAAAGACAAAGTGTAGAAATGAAAAGACAAAGAGTAGAAATTAAGAAATTTAGAAACTAGGAATGTGGACTTGACTTTGGACCAGAATAAGTGTATTTCTGGAATGACTCTTGGCATGCCACGACCAAGACTTCTTTTTGACTCTTTCTTGGTATTATTGCTGAGAATAGACTTGAAATGGACTGGAAAAAGGGCTGGTCGAATTTGGTTTGAAACAAACCCAATATGAATCTGTTATGAACTTCCCATGGGCTGCAACACTTCTTCTTGGGCCACTTGATACAAAACAGCTTCAGATGGGTTCTTGGACTTGAATTTCGTGTCTGGCCCATCAGCAAGTGATAATGGATCTTTAACTTGGTTTTGAATTTCTTTTGGGCTGAGAAAGGTAGATCAGAATCAGCAACAAGTTTGGGCCAAGCAGCCTCTCTTCCAGCTCCTGGATCAGTGTCACTCTCACTCAGCTCCTTTCTAGCTCCTGGTTCAGTATCAATCTCAATCAGCTCCTTTCCAGCTCCTGATTCTGTGTCACTCTCATCCAGCTCGTCCAGCGCTAAGTCACTCAACTCATCCAGCTGGTTCAGCTCATCCTTAGTAACTTCAGCTGGTTTCAGCTCGTACAAGGTTGCATAGCTGATCAGGGTTGCATCATCCCCTCCTCCTTTAAAAAGATTTGTCCTCAAATCTGTATTTCCTACATCAAAAGGAAACAGGTAAGACACTAGACAAATGAACAAGAAGATAAGCATGAAAGCAACATCAAAGTAAGGTTTTGGACAGAAACTTCCTTGGAGTTTTGAAGCCATTTTCCTCAAGTACTTCCATCTCCAAATCTCAGGCTGATAAGCATAGTCTCTGGTCTCATTCCTTACATTCCTTTGAGTCTTAACCTGTTGATCCTGGACACTCAAAACAGAGACTAGATATCCAGAACTATTAGTGCAAGACATGCCCTTGTTCAGATCAAAATCCAAACTTTCTTTCCCTAGATCATGCAGCAAACGTTTCAGACCTTGATGATGCATATCAAAGTAAGTGTTGTAAACCAGAATGGTATCAAGGCATGCATTAACATAGAACAACTTCAAAACTTGCCTAACTTTCTCAGAATCTGAACACAAAGGATTAAGTTCAAACTGAGAATCACTTATAAAAGGCTCACCATATTTTTCAAAGAATGTGTTGTACACTAGTATATCATCAAAGCTCGAAACGACATCATTCTGCAAGTATGATCCCATTACAAACCAAGATTTTCCAGTTTCAGAACATAAACTAGCAGGTTTCAAAACAGAATCGAAAACAAACTTGGTTTCAGCTCTAAGTGCTTTTGGTTCCTGCAACTTCTTAGGTTCATTCAGGGCATAAGCAAATGCAAATAAATCATCAGAGACAATCTCATGCCTAGAAAAACTCAGATCAAAGACATTATCTTTAAAACAAGCAAATGAATCACAAGGTTTTCTGCAACAGAAATCAGGTTGTTGCATGACAAGCTCTAATGTCTTTTCATGGAGATCCAGGCTTTTGCTATGTTCCATAAAGTTATCAAAACTCAAAACAAGGCTAGAACTGGACACGTTACCACATTGAAAACGATTTTGATCAGAGAGTTTATCAGGTTCAAGTTTCTTAAAAGAATGAATCATGTTATCAAAAACAGAGTTTGAAACACAAAATTCTTTCACGTTTTCCAGACCAAATCGTTTCACATTACCAGAAGAGACCATAACAAACAAATCAGGCACATAATTAACCATAACAAGATCCTTACAGTGCCCTTGAGATTCCAGAGACAATGACTTTTCATCAATTTCTGCTTCAGTGTTGTTTGGCTTCACCAACACTTCTCCTTTTGTTAGAGTCTTTTGTTCTGTTTCTGGTGAGTGTTCTTCTAATACCTGAGATACTGTAACAAGGCTACTTGGTTCCTCCGGTTCAAAACAAGTTAGTTCTTCACAGGTTTTATTGATAAAAAGTTCAGATTGAGGAGAGAAAAGAGAAAACTCATTTTCTGTCTCAGGTTCTTTACTTACCTTAGATGGCTCTGTTTTCAGCTCTTGGATAGCCTGCTCTTTCTTGCTACAACTCCTTGGTGTTGGATTTTCACCAGAGTATGTGGATCTGGGTTTGTGTGTGATGAACAAGCCTTTAAGGCAGTGATGAACACGAAATGATGAAGAGAAAGGGTTCTGGTTTACTTGTGTGAACTTGAATCAGAATCAGAGATTATGAGAGACTAAGAGAGATTAAAAGACTAAGAAAGGGGAAGACTTGAGAGGGATTCGAATCAAGAACACAGCAAGCTTTATTTCTGAAGTGGAGAGGGGTTTTCCCCCTTACTCCCTTAAGAGATACAATCTCGACAATGAGCTTAATATATAGAGAAATGAGAGCTACACAAGTCTAAAACCCTAAGCATGTGGAGTCAAAGATATTTGGGCGCCTGGTTTGAAATATGTGGCCAGAATTGCTCACATGCTTTGGACAGGCTGTCCAAAGCTTGCTCTTCCTTTTGGGGAGTGGATAAGGTTCTTCCTTATCCATAAACGGTCAGCAACCCAGGCAGCTTCCTGGAAACTTCCTCTCCTCTTCCTTTGGCATATGGAATATCCCTTAGCATCTTTCTTACTCGCCAACCTTCCTTTACACCCAAGTCTTGATATTTCAAACCCTAACCCTTCCTTGCCTCACAAGTCTTGAAGCTTCCTTGGCAAACACGTCTTGGTCATTTTAGGGTCTCATGCTGTGCCCTAACTTCCCAAACCTCAAAATAATCTTCTAAGATAAAATGGTCGAGTTTAAATATTTCTGGGTCGAGTTTGGTCCGTACGGATCCGTACAGGCCGTACAGGCCGTACAGTCCGTACGGCCATCCGTACAACTCACCCAAACATTGCCCATTTGATCCCTACTCTTCACCAAAGCTTCCCAAGGTCTTCCTTAGACTTCTCATTGATGTTCCTCAGTCTCTTGCACACTTAGAAGCTGTCCACAGCCTTCTCCATACTCGTTGCACAAGATCCTTCACACCACACTATCTTCTTTGCCTCCATCTCATCTCTCATAAGTTTCATTGTGTATCTCTTCAAGTTAACACTCCCCCTCAAGCTTGACTCTAGTGATCCTAAGTCAAGCTTGGAACCTTGAAGTCACTCCTCATTAAAAACCTTATGAGAGAAAACCCTCCTTAGGGATAAAACCCTCATAAGGAAAAGAGTAAGCTCCTTCAAGGCCTAGGGATTGGCCAGTGAGTTCTTTGTGTCTCAACCAGTGTGGTGGACACAAAGAACTCTGGATCATGGCCCTCACTGTGGTGCAAGTCTGGACCGACTCTCATTGCACACCACTACCTCTTCTTGAGCTCATCTAGCTCATCTCATACTGATCTTGGTCTCTCCCCCTTTCACCCAACTTCTTGTTGGGTTAAGTGCTCGGTTTACCAAGATACAAACTCCATTCAGTACCATCTTCATTCTCTGCCTTGATTGCTTCTTCTTCTTGAATAACCACCAAGGACTCCATCTTCACAGATCATTGAAGCATCTCAATACTCCCCCTCAAGCTTGACCATGTGGAACAAGTCAAGCTTGGAAGGATTGCTTCATGATCTTGATCAACACACCACTGCCCACTCCTTTCTGATCTCGTTACCTTGAATGGAATGCTGGAAAGACGTGAGGTTGGTATCCTCTGCTGGTCTGTTTCAAAATCTTGAAGTATTTGTTGTGCAATTCTTTTGAAATCATCTTGAAACTGTTGGCTGTCCAAATAATCAAGTGCTGCTTGTTGCTTCTGAGACTTCTTTATGGGATCACGACCATAGAAAGCTCTTGTCTCTTCTCTGGCATGTCTAGGATGTTCTCTGCTCCTCCTAGTTAGTTCCTTTTGCCTCACTGGTCGTGCCTTTTCCTGCACAGAATCAGAATAGTTGAAAACCGATTTTTCTTTTCTTATCAAATTCTGTCTTTATTCCATCAAACTCTTTGTGGAAGAACTAAATTGATCATGATGTGTGCTCCTCCTGTTAAGCCTTTCAAGTGATCTCCTAGATTGTATCCTTTCCTGCTCATAACCAGAATCATCAATAGCATAAGAATCTCTTTTTCTCATAGATTTTTCCCTTCTTTCCAAGGCTGCTATTGTTGCAGAGTTGAACTGGTTATAATCTAATTCCTTTTCAGGACGTCTCCTTCTGCCATTGCTTTCTCTAGACATGGATCTTCCAGTTAAGAAACTCAACAAGAAAAATTAACACAATAACAAATAGCCAAGGCCTCACAATCTCTCAAGTGTTTCTCTCTGATTTTCTGTGATTTTTCTCTGTGAATCCAGTAGCTCAGTAACAAACAAAGATCAAACTTCAGAGAACAAAACCCAACCCCAAAACAGAAGAAAGAGATAGACAGATTGCAAGATATTTGTTTGCAAGAGGCTTTACCACCAGGGGTGGATTTCTCCTCAGCCAGGCTGGATTTCTCCTCAGCCAAGTTGGATTTCTCTTCAACTTTTCTATGGTTTTTTTCTTTCTTTTGATTTTCGTTTTTTTTTCTTTTTTTTTTGATAATCTGGTTGGCCCTCTTGCAGATACAACAGATAGACAGAAAAGAGTTGTTTGATAAAGAGAACAAAGATCAAATGATCAAAAACCCCAAAAACAGAAAGAATGTGAAAAGTCAGAATCAAACTAGAGATCTAGAGCCTTCAAATCTGCTCTGATACCACTTGATGGACCCCTTAGGACGAGATCCTTTGTCCCTGATTCTTTTGAAGGTTGATCTGATGGTTTGGATGATGGATGATGATGGATCTGATGGATAGAAGATGAAATGGTTGATGAACTTCAGTGAGGATCTGTGGATTGATCAACACTTGTGTAGATGTGCCCTTGATCAAGAGAATGAACTCTGTTTTTGATGAGGACATAGAACCAGACATCAACATCCCCACCCTAAGACAAGCACCAAGAACAAGATCAGGAACCAAGGGGGTGATTGCAAGCTTCTGTGAAGCCATTGAAGGATTGTTTGCCAAGGCTAATAGCTACCCCAACTTAGATGACATCACAAACCGTCTAGACAAGCTCTCCATTTCCGGATCAGAGGTTATGAAGACTCAACCTTATGTTATACAAGACGGTCCAAAAGATAATGCTATCCTATGGTCTATCATTCCGCATAAAGAGATGGTTTCCTTATTCACCATCTCCCCACTTAAGTGAAACGGTGAGTATCAAGGGGAGGAGGCAAGCTTTCTAAACGACAACACTTCACATTTCTGCTCTTCTCCTAACCCCAACGGCTACCTTACCACAATTCAAATCCACCAGAAAGGTAAGTAAGGTAAGCATATTTCAATATTTTATTTACTTGATTTTCCTTGCAGGTTTTGGGTCTTTTATTTATTTCATTTTCGAATAAACCAGGCATTGTTTAGCCTATGCTTTTTATTAGGTCCTAAGATTGAGTCATTGTATTAAATTTGCTTCAAAGACCCCTAGAAGGGCATAGCTGCATCGGCGAGTATATAAGCCCCTATAAGCAGCCTTGTATTCTTTAACCTACTTTGAAATATATGAGTCAGTTTGCCCCTAGCAACTAAAACCCTAAGTCTTTCCGTGTGTGTGAGAAGCAGCATAGAGAGCAGCCGAGTCTTATCAAGCTTATTCCATAGAGCTTGTGGCGACTTTCGATCCATCTGATTGAGTTCATCAATCTATTCACTCCATCTCCATCCCTTGTCCTTGTTGAGTTGTTTATACGAACAAGCAGCTTGGATCCACACTCCATCATCACGTCATCCTCCATCCAGTGAGATAGCAAGTTGGTTACACGACCATTTGTTGTTTCCCATCCTCCACTGATCCGTTCTAAGAGCAATCAAGCCGGTTATCATCTCATTCCATTCCATCCGCAAGAACTCATTCCATTCTCACCTCCATCCATCCACCAAAGCTTGAAACTCATCCTCTATCCATCCAGTGTGAGAAGGGTGCTTCCCGTGCCCATATCATTTTGGTATCAGAGCCGAAAGGCTTCCATTCAGGTTGACTCCTTCTTTTTCTATTAGATCGTTTCATTCTGCTAAGAAAAACCCAAAAAAATTGTTATTTTGCTTGCGTATTAGAGTTCTGCCATTGTAGTTCATTGAGTTCTTAGTTCATATTGCACGAAAAGAAAAAGATAGGAGACGAGTTTAAGTTGTTTAGATTCGTTTGCCTTGAGGAAAAATCAAAAAAAAGTGTTATAGAGTTATTACGAGCATATTTAGTTTCCATTCGTGTATCAAGCATAATTTGGTTTCCATTCTTGCATTGCATTCGAATATTTAAAGAAAAACAAAAGAAATCTTTACTGCTTACCTTAGTTAATCAGCATATCACCTTAGTTTAATTCCGCATCACATTTTTCATACTTATAAAAAAAAAAAAAAACAAAGAAAACATATTGCATACAATTCATATCGTGGTCGAACTTTCCTTATTTGGATCATAGTGTAATTTCTTGTGCTTTCAATTCCGCATATCATTGTGACACAAAAGTCGGTCCATTTCATTCATAATATACATTAGTTTACTCATTCTTGCATATTGTTACTTGTTTAACTTCCATTTCCCATATTTTCACTTGTTCTTGAAAGTTCTTGTAGGAATAAGCAATGGGAGATAGCACTTCATCCACTGATGCTGCGACCATAGCTCAACTCCTAGCTACTATGCAATCCATAAGTGATAGGATGGCTCGTCTGGAGCAGAACCAACAAGCTCAGGCCAATAACCCAAACAACAATCCGGCAAGAGGCCAACAAAGGCGACAAGAGCAACCACCAGAAGAAGATGAGACTGATAATGATATGCCTAGCCTGGAAGAAGAAGAGCAACACCCTCAACCTAGGAGGAATGCAAGAGATAGAGGAAGGAACCGGGGCAGAAACTATGATCAAGAAGAAGAGCATCCATGGCAGGGAGGCAAAGACTTGAAGCTCACGCCACCAACCTTTGCTGGAAAGGTCAATCCTGATGCTTACATTGATTAAGAAACAAGGATGGAGTACATCTTTGATTACTATAACTATCCGGAGGCAAGGAAGATCTCTCTAGCTGCTGCTCAACTCACTGACACTGCTTTGTCATGGTGGGATAGGGAGACTTCAGAAAGGAGAAGGCTTAGACGTGGTCCTATTACTCTTTGGGATGACATGAGAGCCTTACTGAGGAAGAGATATGTGCCAAGTTACTACTACAGAGACTTGCAAAAGAGGTTCAGGAAACTCACTCAAGGGAACAAGTCAGTAGAAGAATACTATGAGGAGTTTGATGCACTCAGGAACCGTCTAGAGGTACAAGACTCTGAGGAGACCTTGATGGCACAATTCTTAGATGGTTTACAAGACCGGATTACAAGAAAGGTGGAAAGGCAAAACTATGAGCACTTCCATGACTTGTTGCACTATGCTATTCAAGCCGAGCAACATATCAAGAGGAAGACCATAGCCACCAGTAGAGGCAAGAGTACTTGGACACCACCAGTACAAAAGAACACTGACAAAGGCAAGTCCATTGAAGTGGAGAGCCGGTTCAAGAAGAATCCAGCACCAGAGGCTTCCAAGAGCAACAAGACTGATCAAGGAAAGGGTGCTGCACCTAGGAACCGTGACATTACTTGCTACAAATGTCAAGGGAAAGGGACATTATGCCCGAGACTGTCCTAACCAGAGAGTAATGATCCTCAGGGAAGATGGAGGATATGAGACTCAAGAAGAGACTGAAGAAGAAACGGCTGGTACTGATGAAGAGATCACTGACTATCCAGATGAGGGAGAGATACTTGTGACCAGGAGAGCCCTAAGTGCTATGTTTGAACCAGAAACCATTCAAAGGGAAAACATTTTCCACACTAGATGCACCATAGACTCTAAGGTATGCAGTCTGATCATAGATGGAGGCTCGTGTACTAATGTTGCTAGCAAGTACTTGGTTGACAAGTTAGGTCTCAAGAAGACCAAGCATCCCAAAGCCATACCGGCTCAAGTGGTTGAATGATGAGACTGAGTTGAAGATTGGTGAACAAGTGGTGATCCCATTCAGCATAGGCAGATATGCTGATCAGGTGACTTGTGATGTTGTTCCTATGCAAGCTGGACATCTCCTGCTGGGGAGACCTTGGCAGTTTGACAAGGAGACAATCCACAATGGCCGCACCAACTTCTACAGCTTCACTCACAACAACCGCAAGCACAACCTTGCTCCTTTGACACCACAGCAAGTCCTAGACATGCAAAAAGAGATGGACAAAGGTAACAAGGCAAGTAAGACTAACCTATACATCACTTCCCAACAAGTTTTAAAATCATTAGAATGCAAAACACAGGTGCTACTAATGATCTTTAAGGAAGGTGTGTTGACAGGTTATGAGGAACAAGAACTTCCCCCATCCGTGGTTCAACTCATTGAGAAGTTCCAGGATCTATTTCCAGAAGACATACCCACTGGTTTACCACCTATTAGAGGAATAGAACACCAGATTGACCTCATCCCAGGAGCTCCATTACCAAACCGCCCAGCCTATAGGGTGAACCCGGAGGAAGCCAAAGAACTAGAGAAGCAGGTGCAAGACTTGATGGATAAGGGATACATCAGGGAGAGTCTAAGCCCTTGTGCTGTTCCTGTTCTATTGGTGCCAAAGAAAGATGGGACTTGGAGGATGTGTGTAGACTGCCGTGCCATCAACAACATAACCATCAAGTATAGACACCCAATACCAAGACTTGATGACATGCTGGATGAGCTCAGTGGTGCCACTATCTTCTCCAAGATAGACCTGAAGAGTGGTTATCACCAGGTTAGAATGAAGGAAGGTGATGAGTGGAAGACTGCCTTTAAAACCAAAAGGGGACTCTATGAGTGGCTAGTCATGCCATTTGGCCTCACCAATGCCCCAAGCACCTTCATGCGCCTCATGAACCATGTCTTAAGGGCATACATCTGTAAGTTTGTAGTGGTTTACTTTGATGATATTTTGATCTATAGCACTAGCTTAGAAGATCATCTTAAACATCTTGAAAAGGTTTTGGAAACCTTACGCCTAGAACATCTATATGCTAACCTTAAGAAGTGTACCTTTTGCACTGATCAACTAGTATTCCTAGGCTTTGTTGTTAGTTCACAGGGACTGAAAGTAGATGAGGAGAAGATCAAAGCAGTGCAAGATTGGCCTACCCCAACCACCATTGGCCATGTGAGAAGTTTCCATGGTTTGGCCAGTTTCTACAGGAGGTTTGTCAAAGACTTCAGTACCATAGCAGCCCCACTGACATCAGTGATCAAGAAGGATGTTGCCTTCAAATGGGGAACTGAACAGGAAGAAGCTTTTCAAAAACTTAAAACTAGTTTAACTAATGCTCCTGTTTTGGTTTTGCCTAACTTTGACAAAACTTTTGAGATTGAATGTGATGCCTCAGGAACAGGTGTGGGAGCCGTGTTAACTCAAGGAGGAAAACCAGTAGCATTCTTCAGTGAGAAACTACATGGAGCAACCCTCAACTACCCCACCTATGACAAAGAACTGTATGCTTTAGTGAGGTCACTAGAGACTTGGCAGCACTACCTCTTATCCAAGGAGTTTGTGATCCACACTGACCATGAGACACTCAAGTACTTGAGAGGACAAAACACTTTGAAGAAGAGACATGCTCGTTGGTTAGAGTTTGTAGAGTCATTCCCTTATGTGATCAAGTACAAGAAGGGGAAGGAGAACATTGTAGCTGATGCCTTATCCAGAAGACATGCGCTTATCTCATTGATGGAGGCTAAGGTTATGGGTTTTGAACACATCAAGGATCAGTATGGTGAGGATCCTGACTTTGGAGACATCTACAAGCAGTGTAGACAAGGAGCATTTGGGTCCTTCTTTCAGCAAGATGAGTTCCTTTTCAGGGATAAGAGACTATGTATTCCACAAGGATCAATGCGTGATCTGATCCTGAGAGAAGCACATGGAGGGGGACTCATGGGACATTTTGGCCGTGACAAGACACTAAGCATTGTAGCTGAGCATTTCTTCTGGCCACATTTGAGGAGAGATGTAGAGAGGTTCTGTGCAAGGTGCATCATTTGTCTCAAGGCAAAGTCCAGGTTACATCCTCATGGATTATACATTCCTTTGCCTATTCCTGACCTACCTTGGGTAGACATTTCCATGGATTTTGTTCTAGGATTGCCAAAGATCAGAAACAAGGATTCCATCTTTGTGGTAGTAGACCGGTTCTCTAAGATGGCACACTTCATTCCTTGCAACAAAACCAATGACGCATCCCAAACTGCTGACTTATTCTTCAAGGAAGTGGTGAAGCTTCATGGCATCCCTAGAACCATTGTTTCTGACCGAGACACCAAGTTCTTGAGCCACTTCTGGAGAACACTTTGGAGGAAGCTGGGAACTAAGCTACTCTTCTCCACAACCTGCCATCCACAGACTGATGGTCAAACTGAGGTTGTGAACCGCACACTCTCCACACTGCTGAGAGCCACGGTTGGTAAGAACTTGAGGAATTGGCTTGATTGTCTACCTTTCATTGAGTTTGCTTACAACCGAGTTCCACACTCTGCTACTAAGCTATCACCTTTTGAGATTGTGTATGGGTTTAAGCCAACAACACCTCTGGATCTCCTACCTATTCCCCACAAGGACCAGATGATTAGTCAAGAAGGAGAGACTAAGGCCGAGTTGATGCAGAAGATTCATGAGAAGGTCAAGGCTAACTTAGAGCACCAGAATGAGCTGAACAAGAAGCAAGCTGATAAGGGCAGAAAGGAGGTTTCTTTTGAACCAGGAGATTGGGTTTGGTTACACATGAGATCAGAAAGGTTCCCTAACCAGAGGAAGTCTAAGCTCTCCCCTAGAGGAGACGGTCCTTTCAAAGTCCTAAAGAAGATCAATGACAATGCATACCAGCTGGAGCTGCCAGGTGAGTTAAATGTATCTTCCACATTCAATGTGTCTGATCTATCTTATTTTCATGCAGATGAAACTGTTCTGAGGTCAGAACCTTCTCAAGAGGGAGAGAATGATGAGGACATAGAACCAGACATCAACATCCCCACCCTAAGACAAGCACCAAGAACAAGATCAGGAACCAAGGGGGTGATTGCAAGCTTCTGTGAAGCCATTGAAGGATTGTTTGCCAAGGCTAATAGCAACCCCAACTTAGATGACATCACAAACCGTCTAGACAAGCTCTCCATTTCCGGATCAGAGGTTATGAAGACTCAACCTTATGTTATACAAGACGGTCCAAAAGATAATGCTATCCTATGGTCTATCATTCCGCATAAAGAGATGGTTTCCTTATTCACCATCTCCCCACTTAAGTGAAACGGTGAGTATCAAGGGGAGGAGGCAAGCTTTCTAAACGACAACACTTCACATTTCTGCTCTTCTCCTAACCCCAACGGCTACCTTACCACAATTCAAATCCACCAGAAAGGTAAGTAAGGTAAGCATATTTCAATATTTTATTTACTTGATTTTCCTTGCAGGTTTTGGGTCTTTTATTTATTTCATTTTCGAATAAACCAGGCATTGTTTAGCCTATGCTTTTTATTAGGTCCTAAGATTGAGTCATTGTATTAAATTTGCTTCAAAGACCCCTAGAAGGGCATAGCTGCATCGGCGAGTATATAAGCCCCTATAAGCAGCCTTGTATTCTTTAACCTACTTTGAAATATATGAGTCAGTTTGCCCCTAGCAACTAAAACCCTAAGTCTTTCCGTGTGTGTGAGAAGCAGCATAGAGAGCAGCCGAGTCTTATCAAGCTTATTCCATAGAGCTTGTGGCGACTTTCGATCCATCTGATTGAGTTCATCAATCTATTCACTCCATCTCCATCCCTTGTCCTTGTTGAGTTGTTTATACGAACAAGCAGCTTGGATCCACACTCCATCATCACGTCATCCTCCATCCAGTGAGATAGCAAGTTGGTTACACAACCATTTGTTGTTTCCCATCCTCCACTGATCCGTTCTAAGAGTAAACAAGCCGGTTATCATCTCATTCCATTCCATCCGCAAGAACTCATTCCATTCTCACCTCCATCCATCCACCAAAGCTTGAAACTCATCCTCTATCCATCCAGTGTGAGAAGGGTGCTTCCCGTGCCCATATCAGTTTTTGATCAAAGTGATTTGGTCGAATTTAAAGTGATTTGGGTCGAGTGGTCCGTACGGTCGGCCGTACAGTCCGTACAGTCCGTACCGTCCGTACACTCACCCTAATTTTGCACAACCTTCCCTTTGATCTCAAACTCCATTCTAAACCCTTTAAACCTCCTCTCTTTATTACCTCAGATCAACACTCTCCCTCAAGCTTGACCATGTGGAACAAGTCAAGCTTGGAATGCTATGAGATCCCCCTCATTAAAAACCTCACCAAAGAGAAAACCCTTTGTGGGATAAAACCCTTTGATGAGGGAAAAAGAGTGGAGACCCCATAGCGAGGGGATTAGTTGTCTGGTGTGAGGTCAATGAGTCCTAATCTGGTATGAATAGACTCAATGACCTTTTGACTTGCTGCCTTAGTAAAGACATCCGCCAACTGATCCTCACTCCTTGTATAGCATGGCAAGATCTCTCCAAGACCAATCATTCGTCTCACTTTGTGACAGTCCACCTCAATGTGCTTGGTCCTCTCATGGAACACTGAGTTTGTTGCAATGTGGATAGCCGCCTGGTTGTCACAATGCATAGTCATTGGTGTGGCTTGCTCAACTCCTAGATGCTTCAATATCCCTTTGATCCACACCAATTCGTTTGTCAACTTCAACATGGCTCTATACTCAGCTTCAGCACTTGAACAAGAGACCACCTTCTGCTTCTTGCTCTTCCAAGTAACCAGGTTCCCTCCAATGAAGGTGCAATAGCCTGTGGTAGACTTTCTGTCAGCTCGGTCTCCTGCCCAATCTGCATCACAGTAACCCACCACTTCAGTGCTCCTATTGCATCCCATCCATATCCCTTGGCCTGGTGATCCATTTAGATAACTGAGGATCCGGTCCACCATCCTCCAGTGATGTTCCCTTGTTCTTTCATGTGTTGGCTCACCTGGTTCACAGCAAAACAGATATCAGGACGAGTAATAGTCAAATAGATTAGCTTACCAACCATCCTCCTATAGAGTTTAGGATCTTCAAGGTGTAGGCTGTTCTCAATCTCCCCCTCACGTGGAACTTTATACCCATCCTCCAGTGGCATTTTGGCCATCTTTCCACCAAGTTTACCTGCATCCTTCAAAAAATCAAGTGTATATTTCCTTTGGGACATGAATACACCTTCCTTGGCTCTACATATCTCAATACCAAGGAAGTATTTCATCTCTCCTAGGTCTTTAATCTCAAACACAGATTTCAAGTAATCTTTTGTATCTTGTATACCTTCTTTGTCACTTCCGGTTATGATGATATCATCAATATAAACTAGAAGGACAATGATACCTGATGGTGTGGTGAGGGTGAAGAGAGTGTGATCCAGTTCTGACTTCCTGAACCCTCGTCCATTAGGGTAGTGCTCAACTTGTTGTACCAAGCCCTAGGCGACTGCTTCAAGCCATATATAGCCTTCTTCAATCTCAGCACATTCCCTGGCTTTACAAGTCCTTCAAGACCTGGTGGGGGTTTCATATATACTTCATCCTCAAGTTCTCCCTGAAGAAATGCATTTTTCAAGTCCATTTTCCATAAGCCCCATTCCATGTTGGTTGCCACAGATAAAACAATCCGGATAGTGTGAAGCTTGGCAACTGGAGAAAAAGTATCCAGGTAATCCTCTCCATTGGTTTGGGTGAACCCTCTAGCCACCAGTCTTGTCTTCTTTCTCTCTATCTTTCCATTCGAAAGGAACTTAATGGTGAATATCCATCTACTTGTTACCGCCTTCTTCCCTTTTGGTAGCTCACTTTCATACCATGTCTCATTTCTTATCATGGCCTTAGCTTCATCAGCCACTGAGTCCCTCCATTCCTTATCCTCCATGGCTTCCTCATATGATCTTGGAACTTGACTATCGTCCAGACTTGTCATGAACACATAGTGTTCCTTTGGAAACTCAGCAAACGATCACACCACTTGAGTTGGGTGAGCTACTGCTTGAGAATTGTAGTACACCCGAGTATTGACCCAATTAGATGGGTCCCTTCTTATCCGAGTACTTCTCCTTACTGGGACTTCAACCATTTGTTCTTCTTGCTCTCCATGACCTTCTTCCTCAGGTTCCTGGTTTCCTCCACTACTTTCTTCATTTTGAGCTCCACCTTGATCATGACCACCTGAAAATGCCCTTTCAAGAAGATATGTTTTGATTGCCACAATGGAAGCCAAGGTGATGGGGTTTGAATTCATCAAGGATCTATATGGAGGAGATCCGGATCTTGCTGAGAACTATTCCAGTTGTATCGGAGGTCCACAAGGGAAGTTCTACTTACATGAGGGGTTTCTATTTAAGGGCAAGAGACTATGCATCCCTCAGTGTTCACTGAGAGACTTGATCACCAGAGAAGCTCATGGAGGAGGGCTCATGGGACATTTTGGAGTGGATAATACCTTAGTTGTGGTACGAGAACATTTCTATTGGCCTCATCTCAAGAAGGCAGTAGAATCCCATTGTGCAAAATGTGTAACTTGCAAGAAAGCTAAGTCCAGAGTACAACCCCATGGTCTATACATGCCACTACCTATTCCCACTGCTCCTTGGGTGGATATCTCCATGGACTTCGTACTAGGCTTACCCAAGATTCAACATAAGGATTCAATCTTTGTTGTGGTGGACAGATTCTCCAAAATGGCACACTTCATACCTTGTGCTAAGGTGAATGATGCATCTAAAACGGCTGATCTGTTCTTTAAAGAGGTGGTACGCTTACATGGAGTCCCCCGGACCATAGTTTCTGATCGTGATAGCAAGTTCTTGAGTCATTTCTGGAGGACCTTGTGGAAGAAGATGGGAACAAAGCTGCTATTCTCCACCACATGTCATCCCCAAACGGATGGACAGACTGAAGTAATAAAGAGGACCCTCTCTACGCTGCTTAGATCCACCATTGGGAAGAATATGAAGAACTGGTTGGACTGCATTCCATTCATAGAGTTTGCATACAACCGGGCTCAACACTCAGCTACTAAGATGTCACCTTTTGAAGCTGCTTATGGTTTCAATCCTAAGACCCCTTTAGACCTCAAGCCATTACCACCAGCCGAAGTGATTAGTCTGACCGGAGAAGCAAAAGTTGTGTATGTAAGGGAGTTGCATAAGAAGGTTAAGGAGAACCTGGAAAAGAGAACTGAGCAGTATGTCAAGCAAGCCAACAAGGGGCGCAAAGAGATTGTGTTTGAACCAGGAGAGTGGGTTTGGTTGTTGATCTGAGGTAATAAAGAGAGGAGGTTTAAAGGGTTTAGGATGGAGTTTGGGATCAAAGGGAGGATGTGCAAATTCCAGGTCAAGTGTACGGACGGTACGGACCGTACGGACTGTACGGCCGACCGTACGGACCACTCGACCCCAAATGACTTTAAACTCGACCAAATCACATTTTGGTCTTGTGCAAATTCCGGGTCAAAATGTACGGATCCGTACAACTCATGGTCCGTACATCCATGGCCGAAACTTGAGTCACAAGGCAGAAGGAAGGAGATAACCTTGGTAGGTGAAAAGGGAGAAGGTTAACTGGTTGGTAACTCGGTAAAGAAGTGGCTCGCGGATAAGGGGTCAAGCTTGACCAAGACAGCCTGTCCAAGGCTGGAAAGGAGAAGGCATCTGGTCAAGATGCCAAAACCATCTCGCACCCTCAGCCACTCGTTCAAACCAGGCGCGCCTCTTCCCTTGACCGGCCACGTCTCCCACTCCTTTGCCTTTGCTTTATGTATCCGTTGTAACCCTAAAGCTCTGTCTATATATTTGTAACTCCTCTCTGAATAATCAATCAAGCAATTCATTTCTTTCTCTTGTGGTTCTCTCTACTCTCTCTCGAGTTCATCATGAACATCGAGTAAACTCTCTTCTAATCTCTCAATCTTTCACTCTTTCTCTCATTCTCTCGGTTACTCTACTCTCATTCTCTCAAAATCTCATGGTATCAGAGCCTGGTTCGTTACATCCTGGTGTTTAGATCTACTATCTTCAGCTTCATTTCGAGTTCAAAGGTTCAAGCTTTCTGGGTTCTTGAGGTTTGTTTAGAAGATGGAAGGAAGCAAGGTGATGTTAGTGGTTCCGGTTACTCTTAAAGGTGGTGGAAACTACCTGTTGTGGTCTCGGCTTGTGAAGACTGTGGTTGGGAGCAAGGGTTTGTGGAGTCATATCACTGATGAAGCTCCAAAATCAGTTGCTAGTGAGGAAGAAGGTGCAAAGGAGGCTGCTTTAGCTGCTCAACAGAAGTGGATCCAAGATGACATGATGGTGCAAACCATGATTCAAGGCTCTCTAGATCCACCCATCCTAGAAGCTTACAGCTACTGCGAGACTCCAAAGGACCTGTGGGAGACTCTCCAGAAGATCTATGGTAACACATCCAATCTGAGCCGAGTGTTTGAGCTCAAAAGAGCCATAAACACTCTTGCTCAAGAAGATGTTGAGTTTACCAAACACTTGGGTAAGTTCAGGGCACTATGGTCCGAACTGTAAGAATAATTTGTAAAGAAATACTGAAGAACACTTAGAACAGCATGAACAAGAGAGAGAGAGAGAGAGAATTTCGAAACTAGAGAGAGTAATGAGGAATTTATTTTCCTTGCTTTCATTCAGAATCAGTTTACAACATAAATAGAGTTTAATCTAGACAAAGAATCAACCAGCAGACAAGGAGACAAGGGGACAAGGTAAAAAATGAAAGGAACAGTCTCCTTCTTTATTTTGAATTTGAATTTGAGTTTGGCAAGAGTCCCCAACGTCCCTATACTGTATTCATACGGTTTTCATGTATTCATACAGTATATCACGTGGGGATACCTTGCTCCTCACTCCTGGTTCCTTCCTAGACCTTAACTTGCCTTGTACTTCACTTCAGAGCTTATCTTGCCTTGTACTTCACTTCAGGGCTTATTTCTTTATTTTAATACTTCATGACAATACTCCCCCTCAAGCTTAGCCATAAGGTATGGTTAAGCTTGGAAATCATGAAGACATCCCTCATTAAAACCTTTGTGTGCAAAAACCCAGTGGGATAAAAACACACAAAGGAAAGAGTAGATGCTTCATGACTAAGGGGCTCATTTCTGAGTGATGTCAATGAGTCCAAGCTTGGGATACATGGACTCGCATACCTTAGTATTTGCAGCCTTAGTGAAGATGTCTGCTAACTGATCCTCACTCCTTGTGTAGCATGGTAGAATAACTCCTTGTATCACCATTTGTCTCACTTTGTGGCAGTCTACCTCAATGTGCTTAGTCCTCTCATGGAACACTGAGTTTGAGGCTATGTGAATTGCTGCTTGGTTATCACAGTGCATTGTGATTGGAGTAGATATCTCTATGCCCAAGTCTTTGAGAAGTCCTTTGATCCAGACCAGCTCATTTGTAAGCTTCCTCATGGCTCTATATTCTGCTTCAGCACTAGAACATGAAACCACCTTCTGTTTCTTGCTCTTCCATGTGACCAGATTGCCCCCAATGAAAGTACAATAGCCAGTAGTCGATTTCCTATCATTCCTATCTCCTGCCCAGTCAGCATCGCAATAACCAACCACTTCTGTGCTGCCATTGCATCCCATCCATACTCCTTGTCCAGGAGCTCCACTGAGGTATCTAAGAATCCTTTCCACCATTTTCCAGTGATGAACCTTTGGCACTTGCATATGCTGGCTCACCTGGTTCACAGCAAAGCAAATATCAGGTCTAGTGATGGTTAGATATATAAGCTTACCCACTAGTCTCCTGTATTGCTTTGGATCATCAATTGGAATGTCTTCATACTCCCCCTCACGTAAGATCTTGTAGCCATCTTCCAATGGAGTCTTAGCTGGTTTCTCTCCAAGCATACCTGCTTCATTCAAAAGATCAAGTGTGTACTTTCTCTGGGATAAGAAGAGTCCCTCTTTAGAGCGGCATACTTCAATTCCAAGAAAGTACTTTAGCTCACCCAAATCCTTAATCTCAAAAACAGATTTTAAATAAGCTTTAGTGTTTTGAATACCTTCTTTGTCACTCCCTGTGATGATAATATCATCAACATACACAAGGATGACTACTATACCTTGTTGGCTGGTGAGAGTGAATAGAGTATGATCTGCCTCAGATCGACTGAATCCTTTTCCATTCAGTGTGGTGCTGAGCTTATGGTACCAAGCTCTTGGTGATTGCTTTAGCCCATAAATAGCTTTCTTGAGTCTTAACACATTGCCTGGTTTAACCATGTCTTCTAAACCAGGAGGAGGGCGCATGTATACTTCATCTTCTAATTCTCCTTGGAGAAAGGCATTCTTCACATCCATTTGCCATAAGTCCCACTCTAGGTTGGTAGCAAGTGAGATTATGATTCTGATGGTGTGAAGTTTTGCTACTGGTGCAAAGGTATCAAGGTAATCTTCTCCATAAGTTTGAGTGAATCCCCTTGCAACCAGCCTTGTTTTCTTTCTTTCAGGTTTTCCATTGGCTAGGTACTTGATGGTGAATAGCAAACGACTTGTCACAGCTTTCTTGCCTTTGGGAAGCTTTGCTTCAAACCATGTATCATTCTTGATCATAGCATTGATCTCATCTCCAACTGAGTCTCTCCATTCATCATCTTCCATTGCCTCTTCATAAGTCTTTGGAATGTACTCTTGATCCAGGTTGCTCATGAAGACTTGATGCTCCTCTGGATATTGAGCTAATGAGCACACTGCTTGTTCTGGATGAGCTACTGCATTGGCATTGAAGTATACTCTTGTTTCCTTCCAATGGTCTGGTCCATGTTTGATTCTAGCGCTTCTCCTTAATGGTTGCACTTCTTCTACTTCAGCTTCCACTTCTTCAGTCTCAGTGGCTTGTTTTTCCTCTTGCCCATCTTCAACATGAGTTCCAGAACTTTGTTGCTGTTCAGTCTCATGTTGTTCCTCTTGCCCATCTTGATCATGAGTTTCAGATTCAGAACTTTCTTGATGATTTGTCGTCTCAGCTTGTTCTGTTTGACTCCCCCCTTCATGATCAATGTGGGAATCTTCTATGATGGTTTTAGGTTCTGGTTCTCTTGGTTGGCTAATTCCAAGACTCTCCAAGATGATTCTCAGATTGTTTGCTCTATCTGAGGGTGCATGTGAGAGATCCTTCAGACTATCCCAGCTCTTCTCATCATAATATCCCTTAGATTCCATGAATTTAACATCTCTTGAGACCATTACTCTCCTAGTCTCTGGTATATAGCACTTGTATCCTTTCTGGTTAGCTGAATACCCAATGAACATTGCTTTGACACTCTTGGCTTCTAGTTTGTTTCTTTGTTCACCTGGAATCAGAACAAAGCAAAGACACCCAAACACACGCAAATGATCAATGGAGGGTCTGTTTTTGTTTAATACCTCATAAGGAGATACATCATGGAGAACTCTTGTAGGCGTTCTGTTGATCAGATAGCATGCAGCCACCACAGCATCACCCCAAAACTTCTTTGGGACATTTGTATGGAACATCATACTCCTGGCAACTTCCATGAGATGTCGATTCTTTCTCTCAGCAACTCCATTTTGTTGTGGTGTGTAGGGGCAACTGGTTTGATGTATGACTCCATGTTTGGCTAAATGATTTTTGAAAGCATGACTTGTGTATTCTCCACCATTATCTGACCTAAATATTTTAATCTTTGCATTGAAATGGTTAGTAACATAGCTCTGAAAGTTTATAAAAGCTTCTAACACTCTATCTTTTGATTGAATTAAGGTCAGCCAAGTATATTTTGATTTTTCATCTATAAAAGTTACAAAATATTTATGATTTTCTCTGGAGACACAAGGGGCTGTCCAAACATCTGAGTGAACTAAATCGAAGCAATTCTCATAGATAGTAGAAGATTTAGTAAAGACAGTCTTGCAATGTTTGCCAAGGATACAAGCTTCACAACTATCATTTTTAAAAGAACGATTAGGCAACATCAACCCTAAAGCACGAGAATGAGGGTGACCTAATCTGGCATGCCATAATATATCAGAGACTAAAGCAGGTGCAGAATTAAAAGCATAAGAAAAATCAGAACTAAGTTTGGTGTCTTCAAGCAAATACAAACCACCATTGCTTACACCTTTTCCAAGCATCTTACTGGTCTCAATATCCTGAAAATGAACATCATTAGGACTAAAAATAACATTGCAATTGAGATCATTAGTGGCCTGTTTAACTGAAAGCAGGTTAGATGTAAATGAGGGCATATAGAGAGCCTTAGATTCTTTTTCGAACAGTTTCAGGTTCCCAGTACCTTTAATAGGTATTCTGTTACCATTAGCAATTACTACACTCCCTATAGCAGGTTCTATATTGCTAATAAGCCTAGAATCCTTAATCATATGGTGAGATGCTCCTGAATCAATAATTAATGGCTTATTACTTAGTGAAGTATTTAAAACATTACTACTGATGTTACCAGAGTTTGCATTGAGAGCCTTGATAAGGGCTTCAATGTCTGACTTGCGGATGAAGGCATCATCAGAAGGAGGTTGAGAGGTGGCTCCAACTGCATAGGTGGTAGAAACCAGAGCTTTTCCTTCACCATTTGGGCGTATAGGCTGAGAGGCTTGCTGAACAGCTTCATTGGACCTTGCTTGGTTGAATCTTGACGGTGGCCTGAGGTGTGGGTGAAGGATCCAGCACTGGTTCTTCATGTGACCACTCTTCTTGCAATGCTCACAAGTGACTCGCCGGTTCCCTGGCTTGAAGAAGGCTTTATTAGCTGAAGCTTCAGCCTTGTGAGCCATGTTCAAGTCACCTTTTCCACCAAAGAGACCCACTGAGCCTTGCTCCTTCTGAATTTGGGCACATACTTCCTCAAGAGTAGGTAACTTGTCTGCCCTCAGCAAGTGTTTGATGAGATCATTGTAGGCTGGATTGAGAGTGAGGAGCAAACCAAACACTTTGTCTTGCTCACGCCTCTCATTCAGGATGGTAGGGTCAGTGGTACACGGCCTCAACATCTCCAGCTCTGCCCAGAGAGCTCTGAACTTACCAAAATGTTGGTTAAAGTCCATGTCTTCCTGGTTTAAGCAGTTGATAGCTTTCTTCACTTCAAAGACCCTACTGAGGTTGGATATGTTACCATACACCTTCTGTAGTGTATCCCACAACTCCTTTGCGGTTTCACAGTAAGAGTAGGCCTCCATTATGGGACCATCAAGTGAGCTCTGGATGATATTCAGCACCATAAAGTCCTCTTGACTCCATTTGCCTTCATCTACCACCACAATCTCCTTTCCATCTTCTCCTTGACTGGTTTGTTTTGGCGCCTCACTTGTAGTGATATGGGACCATAAACCTCTTCCACCAAGGGCATTCTTGATCAATCTTGACCATAGAAGGTAGTTCGCTCCTTTAAGAGTGACTGGAATCACCACTGCCTTGTTTTGCTCCATTTCGAAGTAGACAATTGATGAACTCGCCAAAAAAATGTTCTTGCCAAAGATTTTGAAAAAATAAAAGAGATTTTGAGAAACTAATCGGTTAGAATGAAAGAGAATAGAGAGTAGAAAAGATTTGCGGAAGAAAATATGGATTTAGGAGCTTAGAAGCTCTGATACCATGTAAGAATAATTTGTAAAGAAATACTGAAGAACACTTAGAACAGCATGAACAAGAGAGAGAGAGAGAGAGAATTTCGAAACTAGAGAGAGTAATGAGGAATTTATTTTCCTTGCTTTCATTCAGAATCAGTTTACAACATAAATAGAGTTTAATCTAGACAAAGAATCAACCAGCAGACAAGGAGACAAGGGGACAAGGTAAAAAATGAAAGGAACAGTCTCCTTCTTTATTTTGAATTTGAATTTGAGTTTGGCAAGAGTCCCCAACGTCCCTATACTGTATTCATACGGTTTTCATGTATTCATACAGTATATCACGTGGGGATACCTTGCTCCTCACTCCTGGTTCCTTCCTAGACCTTAACTTGCCTTGTACTTCACTTCAGAGCTTATCTTGCCTTGTACTTCACTTCAGGGCTTATTTCTTTATTTTAATACTTCATGACAATACGAACTAGAGATGCTTAGACCCAACACAACAGATCAAGATACTCTCATGGAGAGGCGTGAACAAGATCAGGTGTTTGGGTTGATGTTGACTCTGAATCCGGCCTTCAACGATCTGATAAAGCACATACTCAGGTCACCAAAGCTTCCAACCTTGGAAGAAGTGTGTGCTCAGATCCAGAAGGAGGAAGGGTCCTTCGGGTTGTTTGGTGGAAAGGGGGAGCTTTCCCTGGCCAATAAAGCCGAGGCTGTTCAGGCTAACAGAGCCATGTTCAGGCCTGATGAGAGAAGAGGTGGTGAAGATAGGAGGTTTGGAGGCAACTGTGATCACTGCAAGAAGCCGGGTCATAAAAGGAGCCAGTGCTGGATACTCCACCCTCATCTCAAACCAGCAAAGTTCATGAAGGAACGTGATGCAAGAGCCCACCTTTCAACCAAGGCAAGTGAAGCTGGTGGTTCAGCTGGAGCAGGTTCAACCACTCGTGAAGGGGAAGGAAAGGCCTTGACTTCTCAACACACTCCCTTGAAGAACATGGATCATGAGCTGATCAGGAGGTCAGACATTGATGCCCTCATCAAAGCTCTCAAGGAGAATGGTAATGTATCCGGTAACCCTCTAGGGTATTCCTATGCTGCTTATAGGTTGTCTAGTATCTCTGATCACTTGAAAGATGAAAATGACTCTCATAAGGATGCATCTAGACTGCTTAAAGACATTGATCATTTAGAACAGAACTCGCCTAGTTCCTATCATGCTTATAACACTAGTAAACCGCTTGTAGTTGATTCAGGAGCCTCTCACCATATGATTAGTGATGATAAACTGATAAAAGACATAGAACCGGCTCATGGTCATGTAATAATTGCTAATGGTGATAGGATAGCAATAAGAGGAATTGGCAAGTTGAATCTATTGGATAAGGAGTCTAAAGCGTTTTATATGCCTGAGTTCACTTCTAATTTGTTATCAGTTAAGAGATGCACCACTGATCTGCATTGTAATGTCATATTCAGTCCTAATGATGTGAAGTTTCAGGATATTGAGAGCCATAAGTTGATCGGAAAGGGAGTAACCAATGGAGATCTTTATATGCTTGAAGACATTGCCCCTCGTTCTGATTTTAAATACTCGTTTAGTTCTACTTCTGTGTTGAATAATGATGCATTGTGGCATGCTAGAGTAGGTCACCCACATGTTAGAGCCCTAAGTTTAATGTTACCAGGTGTCATGTATAAGAATAATGAATGTGAAGCATGTATCTTGGGTAAACATTGTAAGGCAGTTTTTCCAAAGTGTAATACTCTTTATGAAAAGTGTTTTGATCTTGTGCATTCAGATGTTTGGACTGCTCCTTGTTTATCTAGAGATAGTTATAGATATTTTGTAACTTTCATTGATGAAAAATCAAAATACACCTGGATAACACTGATTCAAACTAAGGATAGAGTTCTTGATGCATTTAGAAACTTTCAGTCGTATGTGATTAACCATTACCATGCCAAGATTAAGATTTTTAGGTCAGATAATGGTGGGGAGTATACGAGCTTGGCATTCAAGCAGCATCTAGCTCAACATGGGATCCTTCATCAAACCAGCTGTCCTTACACACCCCAGCAAAATGGAGTTGCTGAAAGAAAGAACAGGCATCTTATGGAGGTGGCTAGGTCAATCATGTTCCAGTCAAACGTTCCCAAAAGGTTTTGGAGTGATTCTGTGATGACTGCCTGCTATCTGATCAACAGGACACCCACCAGAGTTCTGGATGACAAAGCTCCATTTGAAGTTCTAAATAACAAGAAGCCAGTCTTAAGTCATCTAAGGGTGTTCGGGTGTCTTTGCTTTGTTCTGGTTCCCGGGGAGATGAGGAACAAGCTGGAACCAAAGAGTACAAGAGCCATGTTCTTGGGGTATTCAACAACACAGAAGGGGTACAAATGTTTTGATCCAAAGACGAGGAGAGTTCTGGTGTCCAGAGATGTAAAGTTTGTGGAGTCAAGAGGGTACTATGAAGAGAAGAGTTGGGATGATTTGAAGGATCTATCCCAAGCTTCTGATAAGGCTGCTAGTCTCCGGATCATTCTTGAAGGTCTTGGGATCAATACAACCCAGGATCAAAGAAGACAAGAAGAACCTAATGAAGCTGAAGATCAAACCCACCATGATCATGAAGGGGGAAATGAACCTGAGGATGGAAGTCAAGATGAGGAGCACTCAGGAGATCATGATCAAGGTGAGGTAGCAAGTGAAGAAAACAATGGACCTGAACCTGAGCAAGAAGGTCATGAGGAACCAGTGGAAGAAGCACCTCCACTAAGAAGGAGTATGAGGATAAGAAGAGACCCATCAAACTGGGTAAACACTAGAGTGTACTATAATGCCCAAGCAGTAGCTCATCCAAGTCAGGTGGTATGTTCTTTTGCCAAGCTTCCAAAAGAACATTGGGCATTCATATCAAGTCTGGATGAAAGCCAAGTTCCTCGGTCTTATGAGGAAGCTATGAAGGATGAAACATGGCGAGCCTCTGTTGCTGATGAAGCTAATGCCATGATCAAGAACGAGACATGGTATGAAAGTGAGCTACCTAAGGGGAAGACGGCAGTAACCAGTATGTGGATATTCACCATCAAGTTCCTGCCAAATGGGAAGATAGAAAGGAGGAAGACTATATTGGTGGCTAGAGGCTTCACTCAAACGTATGGAGAAGACTATCTTGACACCTTTGCACCAGTTGCTAAACTCCATACCATTCGGATTGTTCTATCAGTGGCAACCAATCTGAAATGGGATCTTTGGCAAATGGATGTCAAGAATGCCTTTATTCAAGGAGAACTTGAAGATGAAGTCTACATGAAGCCTCCACCAGGTCTTGAGAGTCTTGTGAAACCAGGAAATGTGCTGAGGCTGAAGAAAGCAATCTATGGTCTAAAGCAGTCGCCTAGAGCTTGGTACAACAAACTGAGCACTACTCTGAGTGGGCGTGGCTTCAGGAAGTCTGAGTTAGACCACACTCTCTTCACCCTCACCACAAGCTCAGGTATTGTTGTCCTTCTAGTTTATGTTGATGATATCATCATAACTGGAAGTGACAAAGAAGGTATACAAGATACAAAAGATTATTTGAAAACTGTGTTTGAGATTAAAGACCTAGGGGAGATGAAATACTTCCTTGGTATTGAGATATGTAGAGCCAAGGAAGGTCTTTTCATGTCCCAAAGGAAATCAACTCTTGCTTGGGCTCAATCCATCTTGTTTCTGCTACGACCAAGTACCTCCTTAAGCTCATTTTGATGATGAAAACACTCCTGATAATCCATTTCCAGCTCTGGTTCTTCATGTTCCATTTCCAACTCATTTATCGGCCATGTCGGTTTGACCGGTCCATTTCTCGATCATGCCAGACCATCCATTTCATTTCCTGTCCAACCAGCTTCCTTCCATCAATTCCTTGGTCAATCAGGTTGAATACTAGACGTCCATGTTTGTCCATAGTCATTCCTATCTTTATAAAGGCCTCAACAAGGCCCATAACTTTCTGTCGGTCCAATACCTCATGAATAAGGCCAATAAGCTCTCCAATAAGCCAATTAAGCTGTGCTATGGCCCATATTCTTTCTGAGACGTGTATTGACTTCCAGAGCATAGATTTGAAGCTGATCCAGGTCGCACCATTCCCTCCTCCTTTAAAAGGATTTGTCCTCAAATCCAGCTCTTCAAGGGTGAAAAGATGGTCGAATCTCAGCTTATTTGTTTCTCTTGGGAACATGGTGTTGTTAAATCTCTTGTGCACGTTTATCTCCCCTCCAGGCTCAAACACAAAGCTTTGTAAATCCTTCACACATCCTAGAGGCTTCACTGGACTCTGCTCATTACAAGTAACACATAGAGCAAGCAATTTCTGCTCCTTGTTTAGTTCAGATCTCATTGCTTCTGATTGAGCTTCTCTCCACTGATACCAAACAAAAGTCTTGATCTTAGACTTCTGGAAACGTGATATCAGCTTGGATAAACCAGAAACGAGCATTGGTTCTCTCTGTTCATGCAATAACCCTTTCAAGTCAAGCTTCAATGCTGCTGCTATTTGGATCAGATTGTTGTTAATGCTTTTATGCAAACACAAGCTTCCTCCTGGTTCGAAAACAAGTTGTTGCAGACCCTTGATAAACCTCAGATGCTCCACTAGGGTAGTCTGAATCCATAAAGAAGGTTTGGTTAGTAGATCACAAGAAAAATATTCAATGACTTCACCTTTTTCAACCATAGTTGTAACTGCAGATTCATTAGCCTTAGGTAGTCCATTAAGCACTCCTTCTTCAGCTTGGTTTTGACCAGGCACGTGATCATATATAACTGATGATATCTCCTCTTGATTCAGATGGGTGTCCCAGTTGTCTGCTTGACAAAGAGTGGTTGGTTCTGATTCAAACTCTTGTTCTATCTCACCCTGTTTTGCTGCAGTTTCTTCTTTCTTCTCTGCTGGTTCCTTCTGGCAACAACTTAGCTCATCATCTCTGGATTCTGGACGTGGGACTGACATGTGTTGTGGGTTTTTCATCACAGCAGTGAGTGATTGATCTATCATGTTCATGAGGTGTTTCTTGAGCTGTGGGCTTTGCAATTCATCAAGATATGCTTCATGTAGCTGCAGCTTTCTCTGTTCCTCACGACTATAGTAGGACTTTAGCTCATCTCTGGATGTCCTAGCACGTCCTTTAGCTTCTCTAGCTGTGCTTTGCATCCTTTCCAAATCACTTTGCCCATACCTCTTGGCTACAAACCGTTTCTTCATGACAATCTTCATCTCATACC
The DNA here is from genome assembly GCA_905132765.1 of Moricandia arvensis. Lineage (NCBI taxonomy): Eukaryota > Viridiplantae > Streptophyta > Magnoliopsida > Brassicales > Brassicaceae > Moricandia > Moricandia arvensis. The sequence continues at coordinate 52,044 of CAJHQP010003408.1, forward strand.
AAGAAGAAATTTGTTTCTCTCCATATTGTCTCCTAGTGTTAGCTGTCTGATACCACCAGTCAAGTGCATATCCACATAATCCAGTAGTTGCTAGCTGAACCTGCTTCTCTGCTGTGCGTCTATGGCAGTTAAAGATTGAATCCATCTCCTTTTGCCATTCTAAGTATGTATCTGGATCAAACTCTCCATAGAAGGGTGGAATCTGTAAAACTTTTTCTCTTCTCTGCAACAACTCCTTTGTTGCTTTGCTCTCAGCCTTCTTCTCATTGTTTCTATTGATTCCAAAAGAATACATGGAAGATACTTGGTATTGGATAGATTTCGTCCTCCTAGGATAGATCTTCAAACCCTAACCTTCAAGTGGCTCTGATACCACTTGGTACGGCCTTGGATAGGCTGTAACTCCCTGGATCTCTTGTAGGTGGGTAAATCCTTTGATAATCCTTGCAAACAGAGAATCAAGGACTCAATCTGCTTCGAGGCTTGTGGATTGATGTGGGACACAAGAGAGATGGCACGTCTCCTGATACTCCAAGGCTTCTGATCTGGATATGACACACCAAAACAGAGAACCCACGCTGGATGTTACTCACCAGTAAGTCTCAACTCGCCAAAGCAAGAGCAGAGATGAAAAGAAACGTTTTTGATTGCTAAACTTGATTGATTCATTATTCAGCTGACTGCATACAATTATATAAAAGAAAACACAAAATCCCTAATCCTTAACCAAATTGGTTTACTCTAATTCTAATCCTAATCCAATTTGAAATTGGTTTACAAAACCTAATCCTAATTGGTTTTGGTTTACCCTGGTTAATCCCAAAACGAAATTGCCTTTGGTTCAAATTAAAAACATTACAATCCCTTAAACAATCAGAGATTAAACCAATGGTTTAATTCCCTTTCCTTCTTCATGATGCCCACGACTTTAACTGAGTACTGGAGTGTCTCCTGATGGTCTTTGGATCCTCCACGTGCTGTTGCTTCATCCATCTTGACCTCTCCATGTCCACACTGTTTCATGATCATCCCATGACTATTAGAGGCCGCATCAAGTCTCTTATCCTTCTCTCTGTCTAATACTTCATAGACCATTCCAATGAGACATTGAAACTGCTCATTCAGCCAAGCTTTGATCAGTAGTTTAGCTAGCCAATACATTGGATCCTTTGACTTGAGTTTGAGCCTGCTCAGGATCGCACCATACTCTCTCCCTTCAAAAGGATTTGTCCTCAAATCCAAGTCTTGTAAGATGGCAGTACCTTGAACAATCAACTCCAAACTCTTGACTGTTTTAACCACGAATTGATTCATGTCTTTGCACACACAAACCTCTTCTCTTGGTTTGAATACAAAGTGCTGCAATCCTTTCACGTGCCTTAGATATATCTCATTGCAAACAGAACTTAGAGCAAGCAGTTTCTCCTCTTTAACAACAACAAGTTTCTGTTTTGCTCTTCTAAGCTGGTTCTGATCAATTATGGATCTGATCAAAAACGTGTTACCTGCTGACTCTCTTCTCTTATCACAGCAGCTACTTAGGATCACACCACCAAGGAAAACCCTTTTGGGATAAAACCTTGATGAGGGAAAAAGAGTAAAGTCCTCAAGGCCTAGGGATTGGCCAGTGAGCCTTTGTGTCTTAGAACCAGTGTGGTTGGACTCAAAGGACTCTGGATCATGGCCTAACAGGTGCAGCAATGATCAACACATCATGCGCACTCATCAAACTCAGCTTGACCTCTTCATAGACCCGGTTTGGGTCTCCCCCTCTCAACTGACTTCATAGCCACCTTAGAGAAGCTAGGAGACGACCAGATCATCTTCAGTGAGGCTCAAGCTCTTGCACGGATGGTGAGGAGTGGCTGCACTGAACCGCCACTTGAATCCCCCACTTGAAAGACTTCTCTCGGATCATGAAACCCATTCACACTCCCCCCTCAAGCTTGGAACTGAGAATTGGTGAAGGACCAAGCTTGCAAGGTTGCAATGAGCTCTAGATGGCTTCACTGATCCGGCTGGTGAGGAGTGTACACACACACTTGAATCCCCCACTTGATAAGACAATACTCGGCTCCTCGAAGCTTCATCAACCAGGTACATGCACACATGCTATGGGCTGATTCATAGCTTCCCAACTGGAAGGTAACTGTTCTAACTCCATGTAGAAGCTGATCCATAGCTTCCCAACCAGAAGGTAACTGTTCTAACTCCCAGCCTTGGTCTGATTCATAGCATTCCAATCAGTTTGCCTCTCCACCTGATCTTCTTGTCAAGTAGTCTCTGATGGCCATCTGTTCTAACACCAAGTTGTTGATGTCCTGTTGTGGCTTCTTTGAACCGGTTTATGATGCAAGTGTGAACTCCACAGCTTTCATACTCCACTTTTGATCTGAGGTTAGGCAGTGGACGACTTAGTGTTAACCTGAAGTGATAAACCATCTCACTAAAGGTTAATGTGCAAAGCTTTGGCAAAACCCACTTAGAGACTGATCAAGGTCTAAGGAGGGTCCATAAGCTTATGCAGAGATAGAACAAGGTTCAGGAGGGGTTTACTATGAAGGAAGAAGGCTTGGGTGCAATTTGGGAGCAAATGGTTGTGGTGCAAAAATAGGGTGGTCCGTACCGTACGGCCGTACGGACTGTACGGTCTGTACGGACAAGCCGACCCGGGAAACTTATTTCTCGACCATTTGAAGTCATTTTAGGTTTGTGCAAAAACCGGATCAAGTTTTACGGACCAAACCCTAAATCCGTACAACCCTAGGACTTACCTTGCATCCCAAGTAACAGAGAAGCTTCAATGGTGAAGGAAGGAGTCTCGGATGGTTTGGGGAAGAAGATGGGATCAGAATGGCATCTTGGAAGGCATCTGCGAGATGCTGCTTGTCTTGACCGTTTATGGATAAGGTTCAGGCTGGAAAGGAAGGAAGCTGAACCTGGACAGATCACTGGATAGATGCATAGGCCTTGCTGGCCGATTCTAGGCCAAGTTACTGTTGAGATGAAGCAAGAATAAATGAGGAAATGGCCGAAGTTCAAGTTAGCTTGGTGTGAACATGAAGCAATAAACAAGACAAGAAAGAAGAAGAAAGGATTCTGATGGTTGAAGAAGCAAGTGGACGAGAAGACTTGTGATTCAAGTCTGTCCGTACAGCCTTGCTATTCAAGTAACTCATATGACCTAGCTTTACTTGTAAGGCAAGGAAGAAGAGACTTAACTCGTCTGGAACAAGTTTGAATGGAAGAGATCCGTTGGGGAGTCTGGACAAGAGCAGGCAAGTGGCTGAATAGAATACATTAAAAGTCACATGTTGCCTTAAGGTGTTGGGACCATTCCAGACATGTCACTTTCATGGTCCAGACCTGGAGAAGACCATCTTATTTTATTCTTATTCTTCTTGTCTTCTTCAGTCCCTAATTGTCTTTAAATATTGTTGTTTGTATCCCAAAGAAAGCAAGAAAAACATTTCTCCTTCTATTCTCTTTTTTGCTCTCTCTCTCCTCCCTCACGAACTCTCTCTTCACTCTATCTCTTATTCTTCATCAGTTCTTGATGTTCTTCATTTATTCTCCCCCTTAATCTCTAAAACTCACATGGTATCAGAGCACTTATGCTCTTGAGACCTATTCTTCTTCATTCTTTTACCTAACTTCCGCAAATCTCTGAGTTTTCTTTTCTATTTTTGGCAAAGTTCATCTTGTTCTTCAGCTGTTCTTCATTTCCAGCTCCAAAAATTGCCAAAAATGGAAAATACCAAAGTAAACAATCCAGTTACTCTCAAGGGAGCTAACTATCTTTTATGGTCAAGGCTTGTCAAGACAGCCTTGGGAAGACGAGGTCTCTGGTCCTATGTGACAGAAGACAAACCTTCAAAGAAGACCATCCTAGGAGAGGATGGTACTGAAGTGGTGCTGGCTGGCGAGGACAAATGGGGTCAGGAGGACCTCATGGTGTTGTCTATCATACAAAACAGCCTTGAGACATCAATCTTGGAAGCTTACTCCTACTGTGAAACTTCCAAAGACTTGTGGAACACTCTCCAGAAGGTGTATGGCAACATATCAAACTTAAGCAGAGTATTTGAAGTCAAGAGGACTATTAACTCGCTCCATCAAGAAGACATGGATTTCAATCAGCATTTTGGCAAGTTCAGAGCCTTATGGGCTGAGTTGGAGATGCTGAGGCCATGTACCGTGGATCCTAATGTCTTGAATGACCGGCGTGAACAAGACAAGGTGTTTTCTTTACTTCTCACCTTGAACACCGGCTACAATGACCTAATTAAGCATTTGCTTAGAGCAGAGAAGCTCCCAACCTTAGAAGAGGTGTGCTCTCAAATCCAAAAGGAGCAAGGTTCAGTTGGCCTATTTGGAGGAAAAGGAGAGCTTGTGTTAGTGAATCAAGCTGATGGTACTGCAAACAAGAGCCAATACAATCCTGAGGAAAAAAAAGGTTTGGGTTTGTGGTCATTGCAAGAAGAAGGGACATGGCAAGGACAGATGCTGGATTCTTCACCCACATCTTAAGCCACAGAAGTTCAGGAGTCCTTGCCATGATGCAAGAGCCAACTTCTCTGGTAAAATGGGAGAACCAGCTACCTCAAACTCCATGCACTCAACCACTAATCTTAATCCGGCTAGTGAAGGGAAAACCCTGGTTTCCAGTAGCTCCTCTACCTTGAAAACCACTCAAGATGAAGTCATCAAGCGATCTGACATTGAGGCTCTCATCAAGATACTCAAGGACAACTCTGGTAACATTCTTGGTACCTCTTTACATGCTACTAATACTGGTTACTCCTTGAATGCTTTAATGAGCTCCAAAATGACAAAACCCTTAGTTATTGATTCAGGAGCTAGCCACCATATGATTAGTGATCTAGGGTTGATTAAAAACATTGTTCCTGCCCTAGGGAATGTTCTTGTAGCTAATGGAGAAATGGTACCAATTAAAGGAATAGGTGATCTTAGGTTATTTGATAAAGAATCTAAGGCCTTTTACATGCCAAATTTTACATCCAACTTGTTATCTGTTAAAAGGGTTGCTACTGATTTGAATTGCAAGGTTACTTTCACTCCTAACGATGTTTCCTTTCAGGATATTGAATCTAGTAGGTTACTTGGCAAAGGTGTAACCAAGGGAGACTTGTACTTGCTTGAAGACACTAAGCTTGCATCTGATTTATCCCATGCTTTAAGTTCATGTTCTAATTTCCCTAAAGATGTTATGTGGCATGCTAGATTAGGACATCCTCACTCTCGTGCTTTAAACATCATGTTGCCTAGTATTTCATTTCAAAAAGATTGTGAAGCTTGCATCTTAGGAAAACATTGTAGAACTGTCTTTCTTAAATCTAGTACAATCTATGAAAATGTCTTTGATTTAATTCACTCTGATGTGTGGACTGCCCCTTGTGCATCTAGAGAGCATCATAAGTATTTTGTGACATTTATAGATGAAAAATCTAAGTACACATGGATCACATTGCTTCAATCAAAGGATAGGGTGTTAGATGCATTCATAAACTTTAAAACTTATGTCTCTAACCATTACAATGCCAAGATAAAAATTTTGAGATCAGATAATGGAGGAGAATACACCAGCAATGCATTCAAACAACACCTAGCCAAACATGGAGTGATCCATCAAACAAGCTGTCCATATACTCCACAACAAAATGGTGTGGCTGAGAGAAAGAATAGACATCTTATGGAAGTAGCCAGAAGCATGATGTTCCACATGAATGTACCAAAGAGGTTCTGGGGAGATGCAGTGATGACAGCCTGTTATTTAATCAACAAAATTCCCACCAGAGTCCTACAAGATCAGTCGCCACATGAGGTACTAAACAAACATCGACCTTCTATAGATCACCTTCGGGTATTTGGGTGCTTGTGTTTTTTTTTAATTCCAGGAGAGAAAAGGAACAAATTAGAACTAAAAAGCACCAGAGCCATGTTTATTGGCTATTCACCTCACCAAAAGGGATACAAGTGTTATTCTCCAGAAACCAAGAGGGTTCTAATCTCTAGAGATGTGAGGTTTGTTGAGTCTAAAGGCTACTATGATGAGAAGAGTTGGGAAGAAGTAAGAGACTTATCTCAATCAACCTCAGATAGAGCTGAGAACTTGAGAAGGGTAATGGAAAGTATTGGCATCAGTATACCAAGAAGGAGTGTTGAGACTGAGCCAACACAAGATCAGCCTAGTTCATCACAAGAGGAATCTGAACATAGAAATGCTGGGTTCCTCCTTATTGAGATGAATAACCAGAAGAGAATGAGAGACATTGATCATAATGGACAAAGTGGAGAAGGAACTCAGAGACTTGAGGAACAAGGCATTCCGTACAAGACTTGGAACTCAAGTCATCCAAGAGAAGACCTAGCTTGACTTGGAAGACAAGGCAAGTCTCACTCACTTGCCAACCTTACTCACGTGGGAGGAGTGCTCTCTGGACCAAGTTTGAATTCAAAATAGGAGAATTCACATGATTCAAATCAGGCAAGAGTGGACTGTTAAGAGAGGTCACTCTCAGCATCAGGAATCTCGACCAGAGAGGACCAGGACCACTTGCATTAGTTTATTGTTCCTCTTTTGTTTGTTTCTAAATGTCACTGTCCTCTCTCTCTGTCTGATTCCCTATAAAACAATGTAGTAGGCAGAATGAATTAATTAAGGAGAAAGAAACCTCCTCTTTACTTGTTTACTCTCTCTCTCTCTTCTCTCACGAAAATACTCTCCTCCTCTCTCTTTCATCAAGTGTTCTTCATGTTCTAGCTGTTCTTCAGCTCATTCTCTCTTAAACTCTCTTAAACTTACATGGTATCAGAGCTACTCAAGCTCCTAAACCTCTATTCTTCTTCCGCAATACACTCTTCTTCATCTTCTCTCAAGTTTCCAGCAAAACCTAAACTATTATCCAGTGGATAATAGCAAGGGTCCTCTGTTTTTCCTCTGTTTTTCCTCTGTTTTTCCTCTGTTTTCCTCTGTTTTTCCTCTGTTTTTGGTCGAGTACTCCTCCTTGTTCTTGTTTCTCTGGGTATATCATTCAGATTCCTGGAGGATACAAGTTGTTCTTGAGGTTCTTTCATTTCCAGTTCACCAAACTCTCAAACTTTTCAGAAACACTCTATTACCCAACGGTCCATAGCATCCAAGATGGAGCAAAACAAGGCTGTTGTGGTTCCAGTAACCTTGAAAGGGTTAAACTACCTTCTCTTGTCAAGACTTGTGAAGACTGCTCTTGGAGGTCGTGGCTTATGGAGTCATGTGACAGAAAGTCAAGCCCCAAAGCTGGTAACACAAGGTGAAGATGGCCAAAAGGTTGTAGCTGTTGATGAAACCAAATGGGTTCAAGAAGACTTTCTGGTGCTGTCAGCCATCCAAAACTCTCTTGACCCAAGTATCCTAGAGGCATATTCCTACTGTGAAACCTCTAAGGAATTGTGGGATACTCTGTATAAGGTGTATGGGAATGTCTCCAACCTTAGCAGAGTCTTTGAAGTGAATAGAGCCATCAACTCTCTCAAGCAAGAAGACATGGACTTCAATCAGTTCTTTGGGAAGTTCAGGTCACTGTGGGCTGAGTTTGAAATGCTCAGACGGAGTACAACTGATCCAGTGGTGTTAAATGAAAGGCGTGAGCAAGACAAGGTGTTTGGACTGCTCCTGACCCTTAACCCTTGCTACAATGATTTGATTAAGCACATACTCAGAGCTGAGAAGCTACCATCCCTGGATGAAGTGTGTGCTCAAATCCAGAGGGAACAAGGATCAGTGGGTTTGTTTGAGGCAAAGGGAGAGCTTACCATGGCACACAAGGTGGAAGTAGCCGTTGCTAACAAGGGATACTACAAGCAGGATGATAGGAAGGTGTGGGTGTGTGATCATTGCAAGAAGAAAGGCCACATGAAGGACAAGTGCTGGATCCTTCACCCTCACCTCAAACCTGCCAAGTTCAAAGAGCCAAGGAGTCAGTACATGGATGCAAGAGCACACTTCTCCTCAGACACGCCAGAACCATCCACACCATCTATGTGCTCAACCATGTGCTCTCATGTGTTAAACCGAATAAGAGATGGAGTTATGATCTATTAGGGAGGCTGGAAAAGACTTATGAAATGGAGAGGAAGAAGTTTGGAGGTGTCCGTACAAGGCCGTACAGATGGTCCGTACAAGGCCGTACAAGTGGTCCGTACAAGTGGGTAAAAGAAAGTTAACCATGGACGAGAATATTAACTTGAAGAGATGAAATGGAGTAAAAGGATGAGTTTGGGTGAAGTTTGGGTCATGTGCAAAAATAGGGCAAGACCCCCGGAGATTGTCTAAGAAGACTTTAGGAGGGTTTAAAGGTGTCAAGGAAGGTCCTGAAGCTAATGTAAAGTGAAGATTAAGTCCAGGAGGGACTTTAGGAACCATTTGGGATCAAAGGGTCGAATGTGCAAAAATAGGGCGACCCGTACGGATTCTGTACGGACATGTACGGACTTGTACGGACCGTACGGATCCGTACGGACCAAGGTCGACCCAGAACTTTAATATTCGACCATTTGAAGTGTTTTAGGCTTTGTGCAAAAATAGGGCAAAAGTGTACGGACCATAACCTGTCCGTACACTCCCTGGTGGTCCGTGCAAAGTCCGGGACTTAAACCAAGTGGTTCTGATCAAGAGGAATCAAAATGGCATCAAGGAGATACCAAGAAGATGCTTTGTGGATAAAAGAAGATAAGGGGCGATGACAGGCTGGTTCTGGCTGTATACTTGCTGGAAATGAAGAGCAAAAGAGACTATGTATCTAGCCAAAGAACCAGCCAGATTCATAGGAGCCTTTGGACAGCCAATCACAAGCCTTCCTTCCCTTGACCAGATTCAAACTCGCCAGCCATCCTAGCCATTCATTCTCAAGTGTTATCTCAGCCATTAGATTTAGGTTTAGGGTCCAGAAACCTGTAAAGCCTATATAATACTCTAGTTGGCGATTTGTAACCCTTAAGGGAGTAAGGGGGATTTCCCCTCTCCACTTCTATAAACAAAAGCTTAGTGTTCTTGAATCAGTCTCTCTTAATCTATCTCTTTCTTAATCTCTCTAATCTCTCTAAACTCTCCTAATCTTTGTTTCTGGTTCAAGTAAACACTAAGTGAACCAGATCCACTCTCTTCACCATTTCGTGTTCTCTCTGTCCCTAAAGGGTTTGTTCATCCTGTTCTTCACACACACGAGTCTATACTCTGAAAATCTAACATGGTATCAGAGCCTGGTTCATCAGAACTTGGTTCCTTCATCCGCTGAAGATCTAAGCTCACTCTCATGTCCATTCAAGCCCAAAAGACACTTCCTTTCCAGCCGGTTCAACCTCTACAAGAAGGTGTTCATCTGCTGCCCAGAAAGTGTTCTTGAAGACTCATACTCTCTAATACCCGTCCAGAAGAAAGAAGAGCCTTGGATCTAGAAGTTTTGGAGAGGACTTGCTCCCCTCTTCATCAAAACTGTCCAGGCCGGTTCCTATTCAAAGATCAGGAAGAAAGGTGAAAGCTTTCACCTTGTTACTGATGGAGGCGACTCAAGTATGAAGAAAGGTGGAGTCTTTGACATGGAGAGTCCAAGGGGAAGGTCCATCGAGGAAGGAGATGTTGGGGTCGACACCAATAGCTCTTGTCCAGTCCATGTATCACTGGTGGTTCAAGGAACTAACACTAGTTCCTTGACTGTAAGAAAATTCTTTCCCTTGAGTAAAGCTTGATCCTTTATGAACTTTATGAACTGAAAATGTGTGTGTGTGATGTGTTGAAGCCTGAGAATGTGTTTAAAGATTGCTAAATGTGAATGTTTAGAATCTGTTCCAGGCTGTATTGAAAGAGACTCGTTTGGTTGTTTGAGTTATTGAAATGCTTGCTCCAGTTCTTAATGATGCTTGCCATGATATTAGATAGTATGTTCTGAATCTGCTTGCATACATGAATAGAACTGATTGAGAGTAAAGCATTGGGTCTGGTATTTGGAAATGATAATGTTGCTTAGTCTCTGTTCTAAATGGTTGTCTTGCTAGGATGATAGATTGTGTGTCTAATCCAGCTTGCTTTCATGAATAGAATAGGTTAAGACTGTTGCATTCGTTTATCATTGTTACTGCCTTAAGGTTGAGACACCTAGACTTGAGTCTAAGGGTCGTTTAAGGCAGGAGTTTATTGCCTAATTGCTTTGTGAGTGTTCCTGATCAGTTCATCCATTGCATTTAGAGAGAGGTAAGCTTGCATTAGATGGATCTTATTGACAATGAGATACTGTCTAAGTGCAAAGCTTGTGACATTGGTGATCAAACTTGATGATTAGTCAAGGTTTGATCCCAATGCAAATGTGTCTTATCTTGTTTGGAGTTTGAGTGTTGTTTCAGGTTCACAAGGAGTGTCCTTGTTCAGCATCAATCCGGAACAAAGAGGAAGACTTGCTGATGTAACCATGGCTGAGCCAGCTGATCATCCAACAAAGGACAAACCAGGATGGACTAATGGCGAGCATACTAAGCTAAAACCAACTAATGAGAGTGAGGACGAGCTGAAACAGAGTGTGGTTGAGCTGAAACCAGCTGAAGTGAGTGTGGTTGAGCTGAAACCAGCTAAGGAGACTGAAGATGAGCTGAACCAGCTGAGTGACACTACACTAGGTCGATCTGAGCTGAATGTGAGTGACACTACACTAGGACGAGCTGAGCTGAATGGGAGTGACACTGAAGCTGCCATGGACCTAGCTGGACAAGTGATTTTCGACCCAAAGAAGAAGATGGGTCAGATTTGTTTCTCTCAGCCCAAAAGGAGTTCAAAACCAAAGTTAAGGATCCATTATCTCTTTCTGATGGATCAGCCACGAAATTCAAGTCCAAGAAACATTATGAAGCTATTTTGGATCAAGTGGCCCAAGAAGAACTGTTGCAGCCCAAGGAGAGATTATCATAACAAGTTCATTATGGGTTTGTTTCTTACCAAATTCGACCAGGCCTTTATTCAGATGTTTTCTGACCCATTATCATCCAGAAATATCAGAAAAGAGTCAGCAAGAAAGTCTTGGTCGTGATCATCCAAGAGCCATTCAACAAAACACTTAAAAGTGGTCAAAAAGTCTTAGTCTTCATTTCTGTTTCCTAAGTTCCTAGTTTTCTACATCATTTCTAGCTTTCTACATTCTTGTAAGACTATATAAGGATGATGCACGACCTCAATAAGATCATTCACCTTTTTGTTTAAAAATCTCTTACAAACTGTGAATCCCTTGTTCAGCTTCTGAACATTGTATGCTTAGGAGTTAATTCTCTGCAAAGCACTTTGTCTTTAGATCATTGTTTGTGTGGGTAAACTGCACGATCTACTGACACTTCTACACAAGTTCTGGTCAGTCCATAGATCAGTTCTGAAGAACCATTCATTCATTCCATCCACCATCAGTTTGAGTCTAATCCATCAAAAGCAACCTGCGTGTGTTAGTAACCACCAGAAGTGACCATTCAAATCACCCTCAAGATCAGTCAAGGGAATCAAAACCAGAAGGGTTTGCTTCATTTGGTATCAGAGCAGATTGAGGGCTACTGATTTGTGGTTTGATTTCGAAATCTCTTTCTCTCTTTGGGAACCTATTTTCTGATCTATTCATCTTCTCTGTCGAGTCTCTTTTTCTTTTCTATCTATCTGTTGTTCTGCAAGGAGGCCAACCAGTTTTAAAAAAAAAAAGAAACAAGAAAAGTAACAAGAGGCTGAAGAGAAATCCAGCCAGACTGAAGAGAAATCCAGTCTCTGGTGGTAAAGCTCCTTGCAACCAAAAATCTTGCAATCTGTCTATCTTTTTCTTCTCTTTGGGTGGGGAATTGATTCTATACAGGCTTGTCTTTGTTTGTTGCTGAGCTACTGGATTCACAGAGAAAACTCACAGAAAAATCAGAGAGAAACACAAGAGAGAAGAGGCTTTGGCTATTCTTATTTGTGCTAATCTTTATTGTTGAGTTGTAACAGGAAACCATGGCTGGAGATGTCAGTAAAAGAAAGGAGGCACCAACTGTGAAACTAAATCAATTGCAGATGGAAGAAATGATGTCTCAGATCATGAAACAATTTGATGATCACTTTGCTAATGTTTCACAGGTTCAGAAGGAAGCTAAGATCAAAAGGAGGAGCCAAGCTGTATCCAGTATTACCAGACGTCCTGAGAGAAACCCACATCTCAACCAATTCAGTTCCTCTACAAAGAATTTGCTGGAAAAAAGACAGCACTTGCCAAGTAAAGAAAAACCGGGTTTTAACAAATCTGATTTGTTGCAGGAAAGGTCACGACCAGGTAGGCTGCTGGACATACCTATTAGGACAAGCAGGGAACAATCTAAACTGTCCAAAGAAGAAGAAAAACCTATCCATACTCGTGATGATCAGGAGTTGCGGCTTAGAGTCCTTAAGCAGATGAATACTCCCCAAAACATCACTGATATGTGTAACCAGATATTCAAGGAACTAGAGAAGGACGAAAGAAAAAGTACAAGACCTTCCTCAAAGGTTCCTGACCCAATGAGTTGCAGCAAGCAGGAGCAGATCATTCAAGAGATGGGAACAGAAACAACTAAGGTAAGGAAAGAATCTGAGACAGAACTTGGTTGTTTTCTTTTCTCTCCTCAATCTGAAATTGCTATCAGTAATACTTGTGATGGACTAACCTGTGTTAAACTGGTGCAACCGAGTAGCCTTGATTCAGTGTCTCAGGTCTTAGAAGAAAATTCAGCAGGAGAAGCACAAAAGAGTTTCCCACCAGAAGAAGTGTTGGAGCAGCCAAACAACACTGAAGTAGAAGCTGAAGATAAGTCATTCTATGTGGAGTCTCAAGAGCAGTGTAAGGAACTTGTTATGGTTAATTCTGTGCCTGACCTGTTTGTTATGGATAGTTCTGATGATGAGAAACGTTATGGTCTTGATAAAGTGAAAGAATTTTGTGTTTCAAACTCTGTTTTTGATAACATGATTTATTCTTTTAAGGAACGTGAACCAGATAGATTCTCTGATCAAAAACGTTTTCACTGTGATTATAACTTCAATCCTGGTCTCTTTTTGAATTTTGAGAAGTTTCTGGAACATAAACAAAGCTTTGATCATCCTGGAAAGGCATTAGAACTTATTATGCAACAGTCTGTTTTCTGTTCTAGGAAATCGTTTGATTCATTTGTCTTCAAGGAAAATAGCTTTGTTCTGAGTTGTTCTAAGCAAAAACTAGACAATGGTGATTTGCTTGCATCCATATGTGCCTTGGAAGAATTCATGGTTAGGAATTTGCATGAGCCAAAATCACTTAGAGCTGAAACTGAGTATGTTTTTGTTTTGAAACTTGCTGGTTTATGTTCTGGAACTGCAAAATATTGGCATGTTTTGAGATCACACTTTGAGAATGGTGTTGTTCCAAGTTCTGATGATATTCTGGTTTATAATACCTTCTTTGATAAGCATATTGAATTTTTGAGGCATGTGCTACATGTTATAAAGAAGAAATGTTTGATTTTTGATCTAAACAAGAACATGTTTTGCACATATAATTCTGGATATCTAGGTTGTGTTTTGAGTGTCCAGGATCATCGGGATAAGTCTCAAACGAGTGCAAGGAACAAGGGCAGATACCTTGTTTATCAGCCGAAGATTTGGAGATGGAAGTACTTGAGAAAAACAGCTTCAACACTACAAGGAAGTTTCTTTCTAAAACTTTTCTTTGCTGTTGCTTACATGTTTTTTTGCTTGAACCTTTGTCTTAAGTCTAATTTGTTTCCTTTTGATGTAGGAGATACAGATTTGAGGACAAATCTTTTCAAAGGAGGAGGGGATGATGTAACCATGGCTGAGCCAGCTGATCATCCAACAAAGGACAAACCAGGATGGACTAATGGCGAGCATACTAAGCTAAAACCAACTAATGAGAGTGAGGACGAGCTGAAACAGAGTGTGGTTGAGCTGAAACCAGCTGAAGTGAGTGTGGTTGAGCTGAAACCAGCTAAGGAGACTGAAGATGAGCTGAACCAGCTGAGTGACACTACACTAGGTCGATCTGAGCTGAATGTGAGTGACACTACACTAGGACGAGCTGAGCTGAATGGGAGTGACACTGAAGCTGCCATGGACCTAGCTGGACAAGTGATTTTCGACCCAAAGAAGAAGATGGGTCAGATTTGTTTCTCTCAGCCCAAAAGGAGTTCAAAACCAAAGTTAAGGATCCATTATCTCTTTCTGATGGATCAGCCACGAAATTCAAGTCCAAGAAACATTATGAAGCTATTTTGGATCAAGTGGCCCAAGAAGAACTGTTGCAGCCCAAGGAGAGATTATCATAACAAGTTCATTATGGGTTTGTTTCTTACCAAATTCGACCAGGCCTTTATTCAGATGTTTTCTGACCCATTATCATCCAGAAATATCAGAAAAGAGTCAGCAAGAAAGTCTTGGTCGTGATCATCCAAGAGCCATTCAACAAAACACTTAAAAGTGGTCAAAAAGTCTTAGTCTTCATTTCTGTTTCCTAAGTTCCTAGTTTTCTACATCATTTCTAGCTTTCTACATTCTTGTAAGACTATATAAGGATGATGCACGACCTCAATAAGATCATTCACCTTTTTGTTTAAAAATCTCTTACAAACTGTGAATCCCTTGTTCAGCTTCTGAACATTGTATGCTTAGGAGTTAATTCTCTGCAAAGCACTTTGTCTTTAGATCATTGTTTGTGTGGGTAAACTGCACGATCTACTGACACTTCTACACAAGTTCTGGTCAGTCCATAGATCAGTTCTGAAGAACCATTCATTCATTCCATCCACCATCAGTTTGAGTCTAATCCATCAAAAGCAACCTGCGTGTGTTAGTAACCACCAGAAGTGACCATTCAAATCACCCTCAAGATCAGTCAAGGGAATCAAAACCAGAAGGGTTTGCATCACTTGCCCATTGCTTAGGCAGTGGAGAGTTGTTGGTGCTTGTGCATGAAGCCAGTAGTCTAAGCGCAGCTGTTGGGAGTGATGTGCTCCTGGTTCGTGAAGATGCACAAGGCAAGGTCATCACTGAAGCTTGAGGAGGCTGGTGACCTGAGGGTACTTGGAGCTGAAGACATGAAGGTGGACCAGTGATTTAAGCGCAGCTGTTGGGGGTGGTGTGCTCCTGGTTTGGATGCTTATTCAGGCTCATTTTCAAGCTTGAACCTAAACTCAATTCAAGCTTGAGGTGGGGACTTGAGTGAGCTACCTGATGATCTAAGTTCAAGACCTGGTTCCTCCTCACCATTGCACCAGGAATAGAAGATGGAGCCATCCGGGTTTAGACATTGGCGAGTCTAGACAAGAGAGTGGTCAGAGCACTCTTGGCTGTGTGAAGAAGAAGGTGACTCTACAATGCGGCTTCTGAAGTGAGGTGGTTGAAGAGTTAGCTGAGGTATCTTCCAGCATTCCATTCAAGGTGGCGAGATCAGAAAGGAGTGGGCAGTGGTGTGTTGATCAAGATCATGAAGCAATCCTTTCAAGCTTGACTTGTTCCACATGGTCAAGCTTGAGGGGGAGTATTGAGAAGCTTCAATGATCTGTGAAGATGGAGTCCTTGGTGATTGTTCAAGAAGAAGAAGCAACCAAGGCTGAGTTAGTATCTGGTAATCCGAGCACTTAACCCAACAAGAAGTTGGGTGAAAGGGGGAGAGACCAAGATCAGTGTGGAGTGAGCTAGATGAGCTCAAGAAGTGTCAGTGGTGAGCAATCCAAGTCGGATTAGCTTACACCACAGTAAGGGCCATGATCCAGAGTTCTTTGTGTCCACCACACTGGTTGAGACACAAAGAACTCACTGGCCAATCCCTAGGCCTTGGAGATCTTACTCTTTTCCTTATCAAGGTTTTATCCCAAAAAGGGTTTTCTTTGATAAGGTTTTTAATGAGGAGACTCTTCAAGGTTCCAAGCTTGACTTAGGATCACTATAGTCAAGCTTGAGGGGGAGTATTAACTTGAAGAGA
>CAJHQP010003409.1:0-68035 GCA_905132765.1 Moricandia arvensis
TTTTCATCTGGTATTTCTTTTATTAATAGGTCAAAGTCCAAAATTCCAAATAGACCAAACTTAACACGAAAGTATACAAAGACCAAACCAACGGACCCAAACTAAACAAACGATTCGGGCCTTAAGCCCAAGGATAAAACCCGTTGACGAAAATGCTAACTCATCCCAAACGCTTTCTTGTTTTTCCTTTTTAAACGAAAAAGTTATTTTTACATAAAATATCATTATGTTTGACCAAGAAAATAAATAAATATTACGTTTTTCAAACAATTGTCTTTTGTCAACTGATTGTTTTATTAAAACTAAAGCCCAATGGACATGAGTACAAATAGATTCATTAGCTCAAACGAAGCCCATGATTTAGAATAATTACATACGCATAAGTGACATGTGGTTTCCGAACGTGGCTTCATCTCCTTAGTCGAAAACGAAAAGAACGGTGCCGGAATCAACTCGTCAAAAGCCGACCAACTCCATCTCCGACATACTTGAACATGCTTGCATATTCTTCAACCTTCAAATACCGTTGATGTCAAAATCTTTTTCTTCATTTGTTAGGATTAAACACCAGAAAAGTTTTATTTGAGCCAAGGATCGAATCTTTTCGGAACACTAACTCTTATGGTAGCTCCGAATCTTCTGGATTATAACTTGAATCTCAAAGCACAATCTAAATACTCAGAACTTTAATATTCGTGGAGACTTCGCGCAACACATATCGAAACTTGATTCCACCTCCGATCAAGGTTTAATCGTATCTAACAAAGAAAAAAACAAAGATCTCTTGATCAACCGGGATAAAATTAAAACACAGAAGGGGAAGAAACTGGGACTTAGCTATATTTATGCCCAATTATATCGAAAAAGATAAGAATAAGCGATTTCAATATAACTGAGTTTTATACATCAAAAAAAATCGCCACCGCGAAACTACTAACTCGATCGAAGAACAATCAAAACTATTTTACATCAAAAAAAAATGATGGTAACCGGCAGCTAAAGACCTCCGGCCACCGAAACTCAATCTTCTTATCTAAGAAATTTTAGTGAGAAGGTAGAGAAGATAAAGAAGAGAGATTTTAAGTATAGGTGATATGTTTCAAACGAATTTTAACTTTTATTAATAGTACTTTCGTCTTTTTATTTAAGATTTATAATTACAAACCCAAAAAATCATAAGTTTGAGTTATAATAATAGATATTATTAATTAACTAAATGAAAATTTGAAAATATATTGGTATCATTTGACAAATATTTTACCATACATAAATAAAATTTAATCTTAAAAAAGATCCCATAAAATCAAACTTTTAGTGTTCATACATTATTGTACACGTAAAATGTGTTAAAAATTATATCTTTTAAAAAACTTATTATATTTACTATACAAAAATCAGTAGAAATTTTTTTTAACCACATGTGTTTATTCTTTAGAACATAACTCCTCAAAAATATGACTACAACCAGTGGGATCATATCAAATTTAACCACGTGATATCTCATTTTCTATTAATCAGTTGGAAGTAGTCTTTAAAACTGATTTAAATTTAATAAAATATAAAAGAAACAAATATGTACCCTCAAATAAATGAATTTGATAGCAAATTTTTAAGTTTTCACCAAAAGACCAATGATACAAAAAATAAAAACTCAATTCTTAAGATTTGAAATAAAAAAAATTATAATAGTTTTTAAATCAATTTTGGAAATAAGAGAAAAAATATACATTTTCTAAGCACTGATCAAAAACTAAATTATTCGAATTTTGATTAAAATGGTCAAAAATGTGATATAAAATGATAATTTATTAGCATACAAATAAAAAGGTGTCAGCATATAATATTGAATAAATAGAAACTAAATTTAATTTGACTATAAATATAAAAATAATTAACTTGTATACGAATAAAATGCGTTTATTAGTTTAGAATTATTGTATTGAAATGGTTAATAATTAATTAAATAAAAATAATATGATGTAAAGATACTATTGAATAATGTAAATTCTATTAACAACTTATGAATTTGTAAATGCAAAGTGATTGTTCATATGTAATATTTTTTCCTAAGTTGATTTTATTTCTTTTAATATCAAGAAAATATATAATCAAATCTCCGCATGTTAAACAAATTCAAATAGGGGTATTCAAATATTTATTGGAATTTGATTTAGATTTATTTGGGTTTCAGATTTTCGGGACTACGAATTTAAATATTGTCCAAGTATTTATAAATTTTGATTCGTGTTTCGATACCTATTTAAATTATGTAAAAATAAAATCTTCGAAAATTAAAAATAAAATAATATAAAATATATATAAGTGAAAAGCATAATGCTAAATACTTAAAGTTAATATGAAAGTTGGATATTTGACTCGTGAACACGTAAGTATTTTAGATATTGTATGGTGTTTTAAATATTGTTAGTTATTTTCATATGTTTTAAATATTTTTTTGTGTTAATAATGTTTAGATAATTTCATGTATCTTGAACAGTCATAAATATTATGTTTAAAATAACTAGTATATTGATGTATATAGTTGTGTAGTTTGGATATTTTTCGGATCTAAGAAATATTTTGGTTTGGATCGAATATCATTTCGGTTATTTATATATTAAAGTTTTGGATCCATTCAAATATTTTACCAATTTTAATTTTAATTTTGTTATTAAATCTGGTCCAATGAATGCTGACATATATACTGGTGAATAGAGATTTAAGACACTTTCAAAACTAACACCGGGGGTGAATGGTTCGAATGTAGCTGTAAAATTTTTACTGTAGTATTTAATCTGTAGAATTTTTTGATGTAGGTGTAATTGACCTAGCTGTAAAAATTAAATAGAAAAAAATATATACAAAAATATATTCTTACAACAACCCTACAACAATATATTTTTGCTTTAGAAAATAAGATTTTTACAGCTATTTATTTATTTATTTTTACTTTAGTTTTAAAAACTACTTAAAACATGATTGATGATTTATATGGTTGTAGATAGAAATTAAAGTTAAAATCTCTACTTACAACCCAACCAATCAGCCACACTCTCTCATTTTCTAAGGAAATAATATGCATCAAATTAGTTTTATTATTTAGTTAAACCGAAGTATATCTGGTTTAGTTCAGTTTTACATCTGAATATATATAACATAAGATCTTTAGTATAGTTTTACATTATAAGTAGAAAGAACTTATTTGTAATTACATAAGATAATTTGATCCAACAAACTTCATAAACATCCATTACAGAAATCACAAGTCTTCGGAAACTCGTGCCAGCTTTTGTAATTAGATTACAACTAATGCATGTCTTTTGTTTTAGCAAAAAGTGGAAGGGGGCCTGGTATGGGCCCATGACGAATGGGCTTCTAATAAGATTTTCTTTAGGTCTCCAGAGACTTTGTCAATCTAGGATTCAGTTGTCACTACGTCGCCAAATCTATTTGGTTGTAGAAGAATAAAAGTATCATTTACACATGTTTAATGTTTTTAATTAGCCGACAAAACAAATGTTTTTAATTATAGACCCTAAATTGAAGTTTAATTAAAAACTTAAGTTTAAAAATTTAATTGAAAAAATTATTTAAAAAAACTAATATTTTTTAAGATGATTATTTTCGATAATTTCACGTGCACATGCTAAAACAGAGTCCTAAAATGAAAGCATGACTTATCTAATGTTATCTTTATATATGTATGTGGACGTAATATATAGAGCTACGTTCATCTACATGGATATATATATATATATATATATATATATATATATATATATATATTAATGTTAATCTCTAATAAAGTTACAACAATATTTTCTCAATAAAAATATTTCTTTTCAAACAAATGTAAATATTTTAAAATTATTTTTTCAGTGACTATTAGTGTATGAAATATTGCTATATACTATTTCTGTTCTACGAAAATTATAGCTGTGAAGTTTTTACACACTTTAAAAATAAAATTATAATTCCAAAAATAATCTTATTTTAATAAATGATTTATACAAAGATATTTATTGTATGTAATAGTTATCTTAACTAATATCGGTCAAATAAGTAAATAACTTATAAAATCACATTGAAAACACAAAGCTATGATCTTTGTGAAACAAATAAAATTTTTAAAACTACAATTTTGGTGGAACTAAGAGAGTATATACAACTATTACTAAAATAATTTTCTGTACAGTTCTAAAGGATATGACTGAACTACGCGAAAGGATGGAAATCTATAAACTAAATAGCAACTTGCTTATCTCTGGGATAAAGAAAAAAAAAACTATGTTTGATAAGATGAATGATTCGTCGACGGGATAATATACTGTGCTTATAATATGACATATTTATATTTCCACATTCTGTCGTGTGTGTTGATCGTTTTATAAAGTTATCAGATAACAAGCCGTCGTCTCCTCGATATTTATAGTCTAATAAATTCATCATCACCGAACCGAAGTAACATCGAAGTCAAAAATCTAACATCAGCCATTTTTGTCACTACTTGTTCTTCTTATCCTCTTAAATGGTAAAAACAATAATAAAAGATCCATTGACTTTATAAAACTACATATCGAACAAGAATTCCAAATACATATTTGTGTGTTTAAACAATGCGCAAGTGATTTCGTTTTTAATTAGGTGGATTAAGATGTCTGAGGTGTAGCAATATATAAGGGCATGTTTAATGCAGGTCCCTTAAGTTGAGTTCCTTAGGCCATCATTATCCCTATAACCCCTCAAGGGTTTCTTAAAAAAGTTTTTTTTAAAAAAAAAAAAAATTAAAATTGAACAAATTGCGGGTCGCCACATGTGCATGGGGCCCGCAAACAGTTGAAGAAACCACAAAAAAAGGTTTCTTATTTGGTAAGTTTTGTTACCGGTTTTAACAAAATTGTGGGTCCCCTATACCTAAGAAACCCACTAAGATCCTGGGATAATCTTGCCCTTAGAGCAAGTTTATTGGGGGAGTTTAGTGGGTCTATTAAGGGGTGGGACCCACTAAATCCCCCAAAAACCATCCTTTAATTCCCTTAAACAAGAGACCCTCTCTCCTTGGTTCTTGCACTATTCGCGGGCCCCACTGACACGTGGCGGCCCGCGATTGGTGCTTTTAATTTATTTTTATTTTTTTTAAAAAAAAAAAAACAAGGAACCCTAAAGGGTTCCTTGCAATAAACATGCTCTTAGGGTACGGTCCCTTATTTTTTAACTGAAAATGCTAAAAAACGTCCCTAAAATAAAGGATTTAAGGGACGTCACTTAGCGTTTTCAATTAAAAGATAAGGGACTTTACCCTACGGGATCCAACTTAAGGGACCTGCATTAAACATGGCCTAAGACCATGTCCATTGGGGGTTAAGGGGTCCTTATGGTGGTGGGCCCCACCACTTTTGTTAAGGACCACTCCTAAAACTCTCTATTTAAGGACCGGTCCTTGCACTGTTTCGTGGGCTCCACTGACACGTGGCGGCCCACGATTAGTTGGATTTAATTTTTTTTTTTTTAAAAAAAATCGAAAAAAAAAAGAAAAAAAAAAGTTAAGGACCCCATAGGAGTCCTTAACCAATGGAGATGCTCTAAGCTCCCATCTATAATAACCACATGGACGTCGATTTCGTTTACGTAAGCTCTACCTTAAACCAATTGATTGATGCCAAAAAGAAAATCATTTGATATTTTTCATTCCAGCTGATCTCCAAGTTGGTCAAATTACTAAATTGGTTATAATTGTTTACACACTAGTTGGCCAATCTGGGATTGGATTTTGGCTCATGTGGCTAATATATTGTAGTGTAACAGACGATTAGTGCACTTTTTATCATTAATCGAAATATATTCTAACGTTGGATTAGTTGGTGTGATATGTATTACTATTCCATTTTGTAATATTAAATGTGTTTCTTTCGAAACTGATCGGATTAACTGATAGGATATATTAAAAAAAGTTACATAAACTTTAGAGTAAGTTTAACTTTGGCTCTTAAAAGGATTTTTAAGGGATGAGACCTAGACTTTTTAAAAAACTCACTCCTTGTTTCTTTTGTAAGAGCCAATTCTTGGAAAGTTTTTGTACTGTTCACGGATCCCACTAACACGTGACGATCCGTGATTGGTTCATCTATTAATTTTATTTTTTTTAAACAAAAAAAATCAAAAG
This sequence comes from Moricandia arvensis, assembly GCA_905132765.1. Taxonomy (NCBI): domain Eukaryota; kingdom Viridiplantae; phylum Streptophyta; class Magnoliopsida; order Brassicales; family Brassicaceae; genus Moricandia; species Moricandia arvensis. The sequence continues at coordinate 6,164 of CAJHQP010003409.1, forward strand.
AAAAAAAGTTTAAAACCCCTAAGAAACTCTTATGAAAAGTTTTTAAGTTTCTTTAACTATTCTATGCATAGATTCTTACTTTTAAATCGGTAACATCAATATTATTTTTGTAAGATCATGTTTATCAGCGTCTCTTAGAATGAGGTTCTTAACTAAATTTGACTCTTTTTTTTTTTTTAATTTTTTTTGCTAAGAGACGGCTCTTAAGACTCTTATTTAAGAGACGTCTCTTAGGTTTTCTTAGTTAAAAGTTAAGAAACGTATTTTAGAAAAGTTAAGAACCTCTGCTAAGAGACCCTCAATAAACCTGCTCTAAAGGCTTTAATTTCAGTCCTGATTCAAATTTTAAAAAGAAATCACTGGATATCAACCGTAAACATAATACTGGACTTTGATTTATGGAGAAGAAGAACATACCATATAATAATGATAGACCACCAAAAAACAAATTCGTCTAGTAACATATATACTAAATTGAATGGTGATGAAATAGACTAACTTAGTACAGTTTTTCTTTTGCTTAATCAGTATAAACGTATTAAATGGCATAAAAGTCAGGTTTTTCTGAAGGTTCTAGAGATTGATATGGTTTCGACGTGCGGTTCTTTGAACTATACTTATGACCTGATAAATATACATTCACCGAATTAAGACAGCAGTTAATGATTCGACGTCAGCTAAATTTCCCATTTATTGCTTCTTATACTTATCTTTAAAATGTAAGGAAAAATTATTAGAGCATCAACAACGCCAAGGTACACGCAATAGTATATGAAATAATTTTATATTAATATCAATATAATAGTTTAATTACATTTTAGAATAATAAAAAAAATGAATCAACGATAAAGTGTCGTGCGGAGAAGCAGTACATCACCTTTTTTTGTTAGTCTCCACACAAAGAGTCATTTTTCTCCATTTTATTAACATTTTAATCACAAAAGATTGTTTTAGAAACGCTTGCTGCGCGTACTTTAATGACATGACACCAAAAAAAAGTATCTAATAATGACTTCAATTCAAAGTTCAAAACTACAAGAAATATTATATATATATATATATGTGTGTGAGTGTTTCAAAACAAAAGTGTCTATATATGTACGTGCTTTTAAACATTGAACAAGTGGTTTTTCTTAATTAAATTGATTAAGATGTATGATACTGACAAGCTCCAATTATATAGTAGTATTAGTATAGATAATCACAACGACTTCGTTTTCGTTTGATATAAGCTCTCTCCCATGTCATTTGATTATGCATATATTCATATACCCTTATCTCCAGGGGTGACTGGGAATGAAGACTTTCGTTTCACAACATAGAGCAAGTTCGTATAAATGTACATATGTACTATATATACAAAGAACAGTTCGTATAAATTTACATATGTCCATAACTTGCACTCTTTTAATCACTAATGCGAAAAACTTGAAGAACAAAACATATGAATTATATACACAAATTAAATCAGTACAAACCATCAAATTAGGCTACTTCTTTTGTTAAAATATATTAGACGCCTATGCTCCAATTTATCTTGCTGTGACCATTAAGATGGTTAATGCGTTTGCTAATATGATTAGCGACTAAAATTTTGTAAATTTACAATAAATAATAGAAAAATTCTTAAAGACAAGTGGTTATATAAATTCTTATCGTATACCTCAAATTTTTATACATATTATACCTAATATCTGAAGGATATTCTAAGCATTACTTATCAATTATCATTAAATAATGGGAGATGTCACTCTTAGAGTGATCTCTAACTGTAAAATACTCAAACAGTGTGGAAATTAGGTTATAACTTGATAATAAATAAAATTAAAGTAGAAGCAACTTGCTTGGTTTGCTTGACAACTTTCTTAACTTATGATAATAAAAGTTGATATGCGATCTACAAATGGAATAGATAACTGAAAGTGCTTATAATATATTGACATAAGCACTTTGTCACAATCCCGTGGTTTAATAACTAATCTCATATTAATTGCTTATTTAGAGAGCTATTAGCCAAAACAGCAAATTGCAGACGCAAGAAAAGTTTGAGCTGTGGAATCAAACTAAAGTCAAAGCTGCCACTTTTGTCTCTGGTAAAATTTTGTTCTTATCGTTTCTTGCAGTTTCCACGCAGCAGCCCATCAGTAATGTCCAAATTGTTATTTTCTTTAAATAGATCATCCAAAATCGTAGTTGGTCACAAATACTATATAAATATGACACCGAATAACTATATAGTATACACATTTACACGCGAACTAAAGTTGTACCGGTGATATTTATTTGTATAACAATACTATACATTACAAACCGATATAATTTTCTCTATGAAAAGTTTAATGAGCTATTATATTTGATTAATCAGATATTATGTAAACTGTCTATCTAGATAGTTAAGAAACAAACTAAATAAATCATCATTAATAATAGTAAAAAAGTTACAATCCAACTAATCAAAATAAGTTTGCAATAAAAATAAAAATACTAAATAATATAAAATTCGTATATAATTATAAAACTTTTTAATAAGTTAAAAGAGAAAAAATATTGTAATATTGAATTGCTGAGAAAAAAATTCATATTCCAAGTTAAAACTGAAGTCTATTAGTATATATATATATATATATATGTTTGAAGTCTATTAGTATTAACTTTTACTTTATAGTCACAACACTTCTCTAATCAAACTTTATTTAAACTCATGTCTACTAAAGTTTTGATTTTCTGAATGTCGTTTTCCTAGTAAGACATAAAGTTTCTTGGTGGGATGAATTTAAAAAGTATTCAAAGCAAACATGGAGAACAGCTTGCATACGACAACATCCTTCAAGCTGCCACTTGATTCCTCAAATTGGCTGCTTAATTAGCATATCTGAAAATATAGTTATTCAATGTTTAATAACGTCACTTATTAGTCTTTTTAAGAAACAATATATTATATTTTTGTCGTTATATATAAGTTGGTTGTTGGCATTTCCCTTAATGGTCCACGTTAATTTCGTGAGAAACCCTTAACGTGTTTCTTTTGAGTTTATTCCTGTAATTTACCTGCTCAATAGCAGGCGGAAAATGAATCAAATTGTTATTACGTGTTCCTTAACTCTCTGGTTGTTTAGAAGATATCGTGTGATCAACTTATTCTTGCTAACTTGTAATAATTGATTTCGCTTATATTATCAACAATCATCTCATCGTGGATGATTTCAAATGATGAAGATGTTTTATATGAATTTATGGTGTATATTATAATTATCTAGCTGCATGTAATTTTCAAGGTTTGTATTAATTTAAATAGGGTTATATTAAAAGATGATGTGGTGGGCATATATATATTTTATGAGTGGGATTGGTTGGGTCTGTAAACCTTTTTTAAAGGTTAGGGAATGGGTCTGTAAATTTAATTTGTAATTTTATATAGAAAGTATGGACCTGTATATGGTTATATCTAATATGATCCGTCCAATGTTGCTAATCAATTTATTTTCTTTTCTAAAACTTTATATTTATTGATTAACAAAAAAAGGAATCATTTACGATTTTAAATTTTTAAGCCAAAACATATACTTTTAAAAATTGTATCAATCATGGCCATGAGCTACTTAGTTTAGAGAACCACCATTAGAGAATGACGGTATGCCACAAAAACGTATTCACCCAAACCGGTGTTGCCCTAAACCTAGGATAATACGATTCCATTTGGTTTGGCTCAGAAATTTGATCTTGGGGTAAAGAAATTTCCAGACCAGCTATAAGAGTGGAAAGAAAGGGACGTGAAAATACGAACATCGATATAACAAAAAGACCTAGCCACGACACTGACATATAAGCAATCGATCTATTACCAGTGACAGCTTCAACAAATGTTGCGTCGCTAGCGTCAGACCCACCTAAAACGCGTCTTCCCGTATTATGAGATCATGAAGGCGATCGATACCAAGCCAATTATCAAAACTATCACAACAACGAAGTGTTTCTAGTACCCACCTCACAAGCCACAAGGAATAATTAAAGATGTAGCAAAGAATCATATTTTAAGACACTTATGCCAAATACAAGAACATAAAAAAAATCTCACTAACATCCCAATATAAATCCGCTGTAGTTCAAATACCTACGTACTCATGCAATCGATAAATATTCCAGAGAAGAAAACAGACGCCAAATTAGTCTAAGTGCATTTACTTTAAACAAGTCGCTTTAACAACTGTATAGATCCAAAATCACATTCATCTTTTGTAGTATACATTTTTGCCTTGTGGTAATATATATTGGGAGTTATACATCGATTAGTAAATTACATCTGCCAAAACTCATCTCCTTTTGTCTTTTCTTAAGTGCTTCACTTTTAACCGTGATACTAAATAGAAAAATTATGGTCGGACTAGACCAGCTAGACCAGTGTTATGATAACTAAATGTCGTGTTTGCATAATCAATTGGTCCGAAAACTTCGTCCAACAGACGGCAATCTTTTACGCTTTCAACATAGTGTATAAACATGCTGACATGCACCACAGACTTTACGTGACGATTTACATATTTGTTTAGTCTATTTTAAGCTGAAAATACAAAGATATTCCAAAAAATTTGAACTAAACTAAGCATGAGATTAAACAAACTATAATAAGTCAAGCTTGAAGAGAAGTTCAATACCACTTAGGCCAAGATTAACCCTAGAACTTTTTAAGGGATTATTATTTTATTTTATTTTTATTTTAAAAAAACAAAAATTAAAAACAAACCAATCACAGGCCGCCACGATTTAATGGGCCCCGTAAACAGTACATGAACTCAAGCAAAGTGAGTTCTTAATTAAAGGATTAAGAGCTTGACTCTTAATTTTTTGTGGACCTTCTCTCTTAAAAATCCTCTTAAGATCTCCCATTAATCATGTTCTTAGAGCACAATTAAAGGGGGTCCTTAAGTGGGTTTCTTAAGGCGTGGGACCCATGAACAATGTAAGGATCAGTTACAAAAACTATAAACTAAGAACCGGTTTTAAAGAGTTTCTTACACTGTTCACGGGTCCCACTGACACGTGTCAACTCGTGATTGGTTCACTTTAAAAAAAAAAACAACTAGGGTTAATGATGGCCTTAGAGGTTGAAACCTAAAATATATTTTTAAATATTAGCAACTTAGATTAAAATTGTGATACAGAAATACTTTTGGAACTAGGAATATATAGTAACTCTTATTGGGTCCTATTAAAAGAAGGGTATTGAATTGTGCAACGCATATATATAAAGAACTTGCTTATTTAATCAATCGTTTAGTGAGTTTTTTTGGGAAAAGTAGCTTTAATCAACCGATATCGACATTTCAACGACTGATACATGCATGAAACCCTAAGTTAAGGTATGTTCTTAACCAAGATGTGTGATAGCCTTTTTAATGGTAAAATCTAGTGAGACGTATCGTTATGCTGGTTGAGAAGAGGTTTGGGATATAGTTTGTTTTTCTTCTACCGTTAGCCATTATTCAACGTAGATTCAGTCCAAATATTCAATTGACACAAAGTACGTATATCAATTTTAATGGAATTATAGATTTGGATTTAGGTTTACTTACTTATATATAAACGAAAATTTTATGAAAATATTTCACAGCATCTATGAAACTAGACATTCGAATAAGAATTGGATGTATTCTCGTATCTTTTAATTATATTTTAAATATCAACGAAGTTTTGATTATCAATACCAAACATGTTTGTATTTATCTATCTAAATATGAAGTAAAATATAATTATTTTAACATATAGCACAAGAAAAAGGAAATATACAAAAACGTCTCAAAGATTGGACTTAAATTAGGGATTAAACTTGTTGGCAAACTAAAATTAGGGATTAAACTTAGATTAAAATAAACCAATTAAGGTGGGGGATTAAAATATAAGTTAGGACTGAAGAAGGTCGCAATCAAAGACAGCTAAACACGAGCGTTGCGTGCTTGAAAGTTACACCAAGTCCCTGTTTTAATGGGGATCAAAGTTACTTTCACTTTTTTCCCACTTGATTTATTTGTTATTTTTGGTATTTTAATTTGTTGTTTTACATTTTTACTTAAGTTTTTCCTAAATGTTTTTAAGTTTTTCAGTCTCTTCCAGCAGCCCTCCAGGTGTAATTGGGCACACATTAGCTTGGCTTACATTGTACCAGGTGTTTTTCTTTTTTTCTTTTCTTCTTTTTTTTTTGAATAAATGTAAAATTTATTCAAGCAAAAACCTATTCACATCAAGTGCAACTGTTTTTCTTTGTATTTAAAGAATCAAAAATCATTTCTCTATATGCTTATTTATATCATATAGGATACTTGATATTTTCAATAATATTTCAAGAGAGTTTTACTTTCTTATATACCATAATTTTTAACTGGTCATATTAGTGATTTTATGATTCTTTTTATTTTATGGAAATCCAATAATAAATATCTTAAAACCTTTTAAACTAAGTTTTATGTATTAAAAATATTTTTTAAAAAGGTTATCCTTAGTGTTATCTATTCATATAACTAGCTAGAAAACATTAACCAGTGTTATATAAGAAAATATTATAAATAATTTAAAAATCTGTTGAGAGAATCCACCGAATATATATTTGTGCAGCATGTGTTAATCTTTATAAAAGAGTGACTAAATTAATGACCAGAGAAAGAAAGAGACGTCAAAAAACTGATCTCTTCTGACTCAAACTACGTTCTATAAATAATACATCTCTCCTTCACACTTTCAACGCAACTCAAAAAATCTCAACAAACAAAAGAGTCTTTCTTTTTCACTTCCTTTACTCTCCTGGATTCCTTCGTTTTTTTTTGTCTCTTCTTTGATCCAAAGTTGCTTTGTCTCTCTCTCTTTCTCTACTTGATCCTGGTTTACTCTTTAACCGCACTCTTTTTTCTCCTACAAATCAAAATCTCTCTGGATACTATCACACGAAACTGCATAGATGGATCAGAAAGTAAGAGAGTTCGAGGTTTGTACTCAAGATGGAAGCGTTGATCGTCACGGGAATCCAGCAAACCGGGCCAAAACCGGAAAATGGCTCACTGCTATTCTCATTCTTGGTAAGTCTATCTGTACATATGTTTCTATGTTCTTGAAGTTTTGTGTTTGAGTTTCTAAAGAGATTTGGATTTGGTTCAATACAGTGAACCAAGGGCTTGCAACGCTTGCCTTCTTCGGTGTAGGAGTGAACTTGGTTCTGTTTCTGACGAGAGTGATGGGACAAGACAATGCAGAAGCTGCTAATAATGTCAGTAAATGGACAGGAACTGTTTATATCTTCTCTTTGCTTGGTGCTTTCCTCAGTGACTCTTATTGGGGACGTTACAAGACTTGTGCTATCTTTCAAGCAAGTTTCGTTGCGGTGAGTCTCTTTCAACACTACTTTGTTTTCTTTTCAGGGCTTGGTTCTTGACCCACAAGTTAAAAGTTGTTTTATTTGTTATAGGGGTTGGTGATGTTATCTATATCTACTGGTGCGTTATTAATTGAACCAAGTGATTGTGGAGTGGAAGAGACGCCGTGTAAGCCACACTCAACGTTCAAGACAGCTATCTTTTACCTATCAGTGTATCTGATCGCATTAGGGTATGGTGGTTACCAGCCCAACATAGCTACGTTTGGAGCTGATCAGTTTGATGCAGATGACTCTGTTGAAGGACACTCGAAAATCGCGTTTTTCAGTTACTTCTACTTAGCTTTGAATCTCGGATCACTCTTTTCGAACACCATCTTGGGTTACTTTGAGGATCAAGGGGAGTGGTCTCTAGGGTTTTGGGCGTCTGCAGGCTCAGCTTTTGCAGGTTTAGTGCTTTTCTTGACTGGCACGCCAAAGTACAGACACTTTACACCTAGAGAAAGTCCTTGGTCTAGATTCTGCCAAGTCTTGGTTGCTGCAACAAGAAAAGCCAAGATTCATGTGAACTATGAGGATTTGAATCTCTATGATTCAGAGACTCAACGAACCGGGGATAAGAAGATCCTTCACACCAGTGGCTTCAGGTATAGATGATGCTTTAAAGAATCTCTTACAGTCTCTGAAACTATCTTCAAGATCAGCTTTTGACTCTCTTTTCTTGTTTAATGCAGATTCTTGGATAGAGCTGCGATTGTCACACCTGATGATGATGCCGAGAAGGTGGATAGTGGATCGACTTACAATCCATGGAGGCTCTGCTCGGTGACTCAAGTTGAAGAAGTGAAATGTGTGTTTAGACTCATACCAATCTGGCTCTGCACCATTCTGTACTCAGTGGTTTTCACTCAGATGGCTTCACTGTTTGTTGAGCAAGGCGCAGTGATGAAGAGAAACATTAAAGACTTCAAGATTCCAGCTTCAAGCATGTCTAGTTTTGACATTATCAGCGTCGCCATCTTCATCTTCGCTTACAGGCGGTTTCTAGATCCACTCTTTGCAAGACTTAACAAAACAGAACCCAACAAAGGTCTCACTGAGCTTCAGAGAATGGGTATAGGTCTTGTGATATCGATAATGGCGATGGTATCAGCAGGAATAGTGGAGATATACAGACTGAAACACAAAGAAACTGCTTCAAACTCGAGCTCATTGAGCATATTCTGGCAAGTACCTCAGTACATGATGATAGGTGCATCAGAAGTGTTCATGTATGTTGGTCAGCTCGAGTTCTTCAACAGCCAAGCTCCAACTGGGTTAAAGAGCTTTGCAAGCGCACTATGTATGGCTTCAATATCGCTTGGGAACTATGTAAGTAGTCTGCTAGTTTCCATCGTCATGAGCATCTCTACAAGAGATGATTTGCCTGGTTGGATCCCTGGGAACCTCAACAAAGGTCACTTAGACAGATTCTACTTCCTCTTAGCTGGTCTAACCGCAGCTGATTTCCTGGTTTACCTGGTTTGTGCTAAATGGTACAAGTATATTAAGTCTGAAGCAAGTTTCTCTGAGTCCACGGCTGAAGAAGAGGTCTGAGTCAGAGGCAAAGAGTTTTGGGGTCTACGCTGTGAAGCTGTGGATAGTAAATGTCCAAAGCTGAGCTTGTTCTATCATATATTGGTCTTGTGGTTTTCTTTTGGGATAGTCTTGTGCAAAGTTTTGTTAATATTTCTAAATAAAGACAAGTTTGATGATGATTCTACTCAGTTCTGTATTTTTTTCTCATATTGGCTACTCATTTGATAAAACTTTGAATCAGGCAAGCCTAAACAGTTAATAGCACATGGACTGTTAATTATAAAACTGCAGAAATAGCTTTGTGGAAACAATTAAATCAACTTTACTGATTTCTATTGAGTAACTTACAGCCTGAGAAGAAGCCAAACAAGCATGCTTAGGTCTTGTCTTTCCTCCTCAAGCTGTTGCTTCTACTTAGAATGTCTCTGATAAAGTTTTCAAAAATCTTGAGTTAACATATGCAATTACACAAAAGACAAGAGCATAACCTCTCTCTGACTAGTTAGATGGTAGTTAGTACCTTTTTAAGCAAGAGACAATGATAGTAAAATGGAGACGTGATTTTGGTTAAGAGTATCTTCCTGAAGATGGCATCCGTTGCATGGACCGTTGAAAGTTTGGCTTCAGACGCTTGTTTGACATCCCACTGAATGATATGAACATCAACATGAAAAAAGGGTTCTAAGATATGTATCAACTCTTAACAGATCTATTTTCAGTAATTAAAGATAAAAAGAACAAACCTTGAAGATACTTGTCGTTGAAGCAACGGTCTCACATTACCCAGTGCTCTCTCAGCAGCCTAAAGGTAAAGAATATCAGACAAAGAAAATAACGTGATCAGAATAAACCTGAGGTAAGGATTTACCTGCATTCTAGCTTCCTCCCATGCTGATCCAACTCCTTCACCTAAAACACGCCCATTTATTTCAACCTGAAACATAGTACACAAAGTCTCAAGAGGGGTCTCAACTTCAGATACTGCAACAAAACATATAATGAGTCTTTTTCTTTCAATCACTGCTGTAATTTGGTTAAGGGCAGATATAAAAGATGAGAAAATTGAGAAAGCAACAGTATCCAGATTAAGGGGATGCGTACCACTTCCCTGATAGAGTCTTTTAATCTTGTATATATAGGTCTAGAAGGAACTGGCATCGCTGTTTCATCTCTGACAGATGGCTTATTATCAAGTGTGTTTGCATTTCCCATAATCACATTGCCGTTAGTGAGGGGGCCTGCATCCCTGTGACTTGGCCCTGGCTCTGTGTGACTTGTCCCTGCGTCGCCATTTTCACGAGACAAATATATTTCTGAAGAAAAGGAGTAACAACTCAAAAAACTGGAAAAATAACAGAAAAACAATGTGAAATGAATCCAGAAAAAGGAGTAACACTAAGCCAACTGCTCACGTATCCAAGACATGTCTCAAGGGACCCACAGCCTTGTGATACATTTAAGTTCTAAGAACATCTGTTGATGTGATATCGTAACATACCCACACGCAACCATCTGTGGTGGCAACTAGCAAACTCATTGATATAGGTTTAATAATTAGCATTGTCCACTCTTTTGAGAATGGTTGACAAACTATTGCAAAATACAGATTAGTTGAGGTCTACACCTTAGAATAGGTACCAACAATGTGAAGGTGGTTTAGCAACAAAGTTTAAAACGCGAGCACTTCATGAAATCAGAACGTCTTACCAGCTAAGTTCTGGACAGAATCTTCAGCAGCCTTCTGCTGGGCTTCTCGTCTCGATTTGCCAATCCCTACTCCAATTTTTTTACCACAAAACCAAGCCTGCAAAGAGAAACATAGATTGAATGCACAGTTGACACAGTCAACAAAAGTAACTCATCTAAGGGAAGAGAGCATAGGTTCCATAAAATTTACTCAACATACAACATCTAAGAGCGAAAGCTTGGTAACTGCAAACAGATGTAAGTGTAATAAGTACCTCAACAGAGAACCGCATATCCGTACTAGCAACCAAACCCGGTTTGTACTCCACCTACAATATCATGGAATATATATGAATCAACTCGCGAATGGAACAAATGGTAATCAACTACTAATGATCATGTTCACACACCTTAGATCCACATCTAATAGCAATCTTATGTAGAAATCCAACTGGATTCTCTGTTTTTGGACCCATCTCCTCCGCAGAAGGAAACCAACCATTTCTTGGCTGCACATGTGGAGGTGGAGCTTGAACTGGCGGTCTCTTTGGAAATGAAGGTTCACTTGGAGCAGCATCTCTAGGATCTTGGCCATATTGCAATATGAGGAGCTTCCTCCTGGTATCTAGATCTAACTCTGATTCAGGTACCTCACCTTCCTCACTAGCGTGAGAATTTCGCAAGCTTGGTTCTGAAGGAACCAAGTGTTTAGCTACTGTTGTCGGTTGTTGAAACTGAATACTTGGAAAGGCGACAGCTGATGGTTGCGATGCTTGTTGCACGACTGGGACTAATACTGGAGCGGAAACATAAGAAGCAGAAGCCATGGGTTGCTGAACGGGAGCAGCTACTCTTGGCTCTATCTTTGCTGCCGGAAGGACAGCTGAAGATCCACAAATTGTCTCCTGAATAAAAGGGAAAAAATGTATTTAACTCTCATCATTGAACAGAAAACTTTACACTAGAAGACATGTCAACTTTAGTTGGTATCCTTAATGGATCTGCACAGAAACTTTGTAAAAATCAAGCCTAAAATGTAATCACCTTCAGTCTTCTCCCCACTCCAGCATCAGTCATCCGGTCACTAGAAAGTGGATCTTTGTTTCCATTTAAACCCAATGTCTCCTATATAGAAAAGAAAATAAGCTACTGGGAAGCAGTTTGAAGAGTGAGTACAATCTATATAATTGACACAAGCTCAATCATTAACAAGAATCACAACTAACCCCAGACACCAAGTAATGGCTGACATCAGGCGGTGATGGAATATCTTCAACATCAATCTCATAAGATATTTCAGCAATCCTTGGTAGCAGACAATCATCGAAATCCCTGTTACAAAGTTCAAATACAATTTCAGCAATCCTTGACTTAGTAGAGATGTCAAGGACACAAACGTGGATTATCAAAATCTACATCTTACTTGAAAAATCCACCTCTGACACCGCAAGCAAGATAACTGGCAGCGCACAGTACCGGTGTTGCAGCTGCCTGCAGAAAAGGAAATGAGCTATATGTAACACCAATCATTTAAAGTATTCAAGACTATGGCTTCTGATACGAATTGGACTCAAACCAAGCCTACAAAGACCCGACCTCACCACAAAAGCTAGCTTATGGTTTAGAACTTAGAAGGCTTTGAACTGTTTCCTTCTATACAGTGTGGATTCTTTAAATACAATTATTCTTATCCGATTTAAAAGAAAAATAAAAGTTATACTTACTTCAGCTTGAGGAGAATAGTAGGGAGCAAATGCAGGAACCACATGCACCCTCGGCTGATCCTTCTCATCCCAAACTTCCCGTCTATCATCAATTACCAGTGCCATCTTCGGATGGCAGGTTGCATTGAGAAACACATTGAACAGTGACTTCTTAAAACCTGTGGTGGTTAATTTATAAGCATGTAAGAAATGAAACATGGCAAATAATAAGCATGTATAAGAAAAAAGAGTACCAGATTTCACACAAACAATGCGAGCCAGCAAGTCATTTGCGTTTATCAAATTCCCTTCTGGATCAAGGAGCCTCCACATCTCTAAGGCGTAATCTTTCTCAGCCATTGTGCAAACATATACTTCAAAACGCTTGCGCTGCTCTTTTGCTGTCAAATAGCTTCGAAGTTCCTCCCATGAAGACCTCAACCTCACGAGAACACTTGTATCACGATTCTGTGTGTAAATATAGACAATGAGTTTTAGGCTTTTAGCCTCAAGAATTAAGAGCAATATAGATGCTCAACAAAGGAAGAACTAATAAAAGTTATAGATTATTTCTCCAGTGTACACCAGAGCACACCACTACTTAACTGTCTTTTAAAAGTGTAGTAAGCACTAAACATTATACAAGGAATATAAACTAACATACATATACTAATTTGAAGACATGCATACCAATGGATTAATACGTGTCAGGACAATATTCTTCTCCCGCAACCTTATCAGAGGACGAACAAGAGGCTTATGGTCGTCAGACAAGGCTGGAAAAATTTCAGATTGTGACTTAATCACCTCCCCGTTTTCAATAACCTGGTCACTTTCAACATATTGCTTCAACAGATTTTTGTCATCTTGATAACGCTTAATCTCAGCCACCATAACAGCAAGGCGTCGAGGGTCCTTCTCGCTGTTTATTCTCCTCAGCAACCCTTCAATTTTAACTTCAAACGTGTGCAGGGTATTGGCCACTACAAGGGTTTCATCAAGATCAAATACAATCCCCAGACATCTACTATTTAACATGCCAAGACAGGAATCATAAATTCCAGGAGCAACAGTAAATGCCCAGAAACAAGGACGGTAGTTATTGATATCCTCCGAGCACATGGCAACCAAATGGAGCTCTTCTACACCAAGGGACATTACTGCAGTCTGCAAGAACCAAGAATCCAAAAATAACACACATGAGGATAACATAGCTCATATACAATCACAAGTTAGTTCAGTTAACTATGTCTTCATATTCTAGTAAACATTCCTAAGTTTTCAAAGACTCAAACTTTATGCAACTCTGGCAATAAGGAAGCTAAACGATGATGACCCAGAATCCCAGTTTTCATGTGTTCATAACTTTAGTTCATAAGCTTTTTAAAGTCCGAGGAGGGCTTAGATGTTCCACAAGGTATAGTATACCTTCTTGTCCCTGAGACATGACGAGTGGAAGACACCGAGAGGATCATGAGCAGAAGTAGCTGAAGCTTCCAGTTTGAAACAAAGTCCAGAAGATGTAATCGTAGTAAGTACTGCAAGAGGAGTACATCTCTTGCTAGGTTGAGCAAAACGGTTAATCCTGATACCCATCTCCACTTCCTCCATTACTTTCTTCTTCCTCTGCTTCATCACATCGTCTTCTTGGTGTGATTCCCTTGGAGGGTGTATCTCCATTACCCCAACCCTCACATCTTCATGGTACACTTGTACTCTATTATTTTTATACATATCCTTCTTTGTTTACAGATCAATGAACTGTTTATTGTGTCAAACTCAAGTTAGTTCATCAAAGATCGTTACTTTATTCGAAACCCCTTGTTATTTTGATTGATCCAAGACAAGTTCTTAGCAGATAACAAGGGAAAAGGAATCGATTTGATTGATGGGTAGATGAAAAGGATTGAAATTTAGTTTCTTTAAGTGTCCTCTAGATCTGTAAGTACCAATGGTGAATCCACAAACGTTCTTCGTTTCTCCGATGAATCTATCGTTATTGAAAAGAGTTTATTGGGTGAAAATTAAGGTTTTGTGTGGCTTTATTCGTTAAGAAACGGACGATGATGCGAGAGGAGAAACCCTAGATCCGGAGATAGTAAGCGAAGAGTCAGATTGTTATTTGTTAATAAGCAATTACGCATTGGCTTTCATCATTGGGTTTTTAAAGGGAAACGAGAAACTGTAAATAGTAAATGGAATAAAAATAAAAAGGAATTGACTTTAATGGAAAGGAAATATATGATGCAAAAGAAAAAAAAAAGTCAAAGTTGTTATGATGCAAAAATGTCAAATTTGCTATGGAATAATGATCATTCCATTTTCTCTATTTTGTGTATAATTAAATTGTTTTATTTTTATGGTAACTAAGAGCATGATTATCCATATAACCTTATTTAAGTTTTTTAATGAATATTTAATTATATAAATGTGTTTTAGTGGACTTAAGAACCCTTGTTAAGAAACTCTTATTTTAAGTGATACAATGATAATTTTTTAATTAAGAGTTTTTAAAAAATTATATAAAATTTATTTAGTAAATGAAACATATTAAAAGATAACATTTAAAACATAGATACTAAAAACATAAAAATAAAGATTAGTACAATAAACAAAAATAATTTGAAAAAACATATGAGCTCAGTCGTTGTCTTCACGACGTCTAAATTTACACCATATATATTCAACAAGATCAGCTTTCAGTTGTTGATCCATTTGTCTATCCGAATTTTAGTTCGAACACCCATCATATTGGCAATATTTGAAGAGATATCTGTAGAGGAAAAAAATAGATTAAATGAGATAAAAAGAAGGGAAAATCTCAAAAATAACACCTTTTGAAGTTTTTATCACAAAAATAAACTTCAAAAACAAAAATGACCAAACTAGACCTTTTTATTTTTTAAAAATTAATATTTTTTATTTATTTTTTCAATTTTAAACCTTACCCCCAAAACCTCACCCCATAACTCTAAGCCCTAAGTCTAGATTAGTTAACCCAAGGGGTATAAACGTATATTTACCCCCAAAACCCCACCACATAAAGGTTATTTTTGTCATTTTTTCCCTTAAAAGTTATTTTTGTGACAAAAACTTTTTTAGGTCTATCTTAGGGTATTTCTCTAAAAAGAATTAAATGGGAAAAAGCAACAAACTTTTTTTAGTAGGGAAAAAAACAAGAAGAAGCTACACGTGGTTTAAAGCCATACATAAGGATCGGTCACCAAGCATGCTAACTTAGGATCGGTCACCAAGCATGCTAACTTCGGATCGGTTATAATTTTTTTATTTATTTCTGATTTAATTAAATCATTAATTTTGTTTAAAATCTTCACTAAGAACCTGCGATAATGATGAGCATCCACAATGGTGTTACCCATTGTGGATCATTAACTATTCCTTTTTTTATTATTTTTTTTCATTTTCAGATTATTAAAAAAAAAAATTCAAATAATCGCGGGCCGCCACGTGTCGCGGAGGCCCGCAAACAGTGTAAGGATTCCCTAAGGATCGGTCCTTAGGGAAGAGTTTTAAGGATCGAATTCTTAACTATTCATGGGGTCTATTAATTATTTAATTATTTTTTTCTAAAGACTCCCCCTAAGGATCTCCCAATGCAGATGCTCTAGTGTTCTGATTTATTTAGCGAGAAGCAAAAAAAACTAATGTTGTGACTTTATAGTTGAAAAAAATAATCTAAATGTTATAATCGATAAACAAATAAGATGTACCGGGCCAGCCGGCCCACCTCTTTCCGACTTCTTCAAATTACTAGTATGGACCCAAATAAGATCAAAATCGATCATTCAATGTACCGGAACCGACTTAAGATTAACCAAATCATACCAAACCGATCCAAAAATAGAATCGAATATAAATCTTAGCCTCACCCATCGTTGATTCATCCACTCTTCTTCTGCTCTCTCTCTATCGTCGCATCGCCTACTGTGAGACTTCACCGAATATGACCGCCGAATCAGCAACCTCCGCACACGATAACAACGTCGTTGTCGTTCCTAACGGAGATGTTTCCAACGGTAACATCACTGCTTCCTCTAAGAAATCCCGTGAGAGCGACCGTCGCCGCCGCAGGCGGAAGCAGAAGAAGAACAAAAAATCATCCCACGCCGATGTAGAAGAAGCGGACGCTTCCGATTCTAAGGAGAACGCAGATCCGCAGCAACAGGTTAGCTTCGTGCTCTTATTTCTTGCACTATATTCATGATATTGGAGATTTTCTAGGGTTTTGCGATTGATTTTCTTTGATTAATGGTGTGTGGTCTTTGTTTCCTCTCATAGTCTTCTGAGCAGATTGTGATAGAGTATGTTCCAGAACAAGCCGAGTTTGGAGATGGTTTCAGCGATGAGTTTAAGGAGATTTTTGAGAAGTTCAACTTTCGAGAAGCGGTTGCCTCTGAGGTAAGACTCTGTTCGTTTTGGCTCTTTGGCGTGAGTTAGAAAGTTTGTTAATGCTTAAATCTTAACGTGTTTTGCTTGACTAGGACGACGCTAAGAAGGATGAGTCTGAGGAGAACAAAGATGTGAAGAAGAAGGTTAACTCAGATTCTGAGGCAGACGAGGAAGATCAAGGCAATGAACAAAAAGAGAAGGGAATCTCTAATAAGCAGAAGAAGGTTCTAATCTCAAAACTAATTACTATCGCTTAGTTTTTCTTTCCTTGCATTTGATAAGATAATGCATCCTCTAGTTCGTTTTTTTGGTTCTTAGATTCCTTAAGTTGTGAAATTTCTGTTTTTTGTCAGCTTGAACGGAGGATGAAGATTGCTGAGCTGAAGCAGGTATCCGCTAGGCCTGATGTCGTTGAGGTAAGGATGCATTTATATTTTGCTATGAGTTTCAACTATGGATAGTTGATGCTTTTTCCCGATGTTTTCTTGTCGCTTGTTGGTACCCTTATAGTGCTCGTTTTGTTATCCTTTCGCATGCATTATAACCTCTACCGCCTTTGTCTCTCACTCTGAGTAACATCTCAAATTTGCTTTAGCTTTACTCATGTCATCCATACTTTGCATCATATTTTCTGAATTCATCATTGAACTATGGGTTAAGAATGTTGATATGATGCGGAAATGAGTTTTTTTTTGTCTGGTATACCGAAATTGATATACATTCTATAGATTTGAAGTAGCAATGTTGTAGCCGTGTTCCTTTTTCATTATCCTCTAATCGCTTAGAATTTTTTGTTTTTTTTTCCTTAAAGTTTACGTGCTATGTCTGAATTTTATCCCGTCCCATATCTTTATTTGAGAAAATTTCTAACTTCTATTTTTAATGTTTTAGGTCTGGGACGCTACTTCAGCAGACCCTAAGTTGTTGGTGTTTTTGAAGTCGTACCGGAATACAGTTCCTGTGCCCAGACATTGGTCTCAGAAGAGAAAGTATTTGCAGGTTAGTAATATTTCTAGTAATGTTGCTGTAGCTAATTATTATGTTTCTGTGATTTGTGGGTGTGTCACATAGGAGAATTATAACAATAGGGATAGAAATCATCATGCCAATTAAGTTTCCTTATACCTATATATGTGCCTCTTGCAGGAGAACGTCTGTGATAAACCTTGGAGCCTGGCTTGTAGGTGTAACTGGAGAGGCTCTTTTTTTTTTGTTTCTTCTGTGCATGAATTATTTGGTGCTTAGTCTTTGGAGACGTTTGATACTTCTCTGAGAAGAAGTGTTTTATGTATCATTTAGATGTATCTGGTTTTGTATACATTTTAGTGATCTTGCTTTTAGATGCATCTGGTTATGTAGTACTCATAGGATTCAGTCATGTTTCTTTGCGGTTAAGGCTATTGTGTTGCTTGCTCTCTCTTTCTTAAGTTGGTGGTATCTCAGCGGGTTTTAATTTTTGCAGGGAAAGCGTGGTATTGAGAAGCTGCCATTTCATCTTCCTGATTTCATTGCTGCCACCGGCATTCAGAAAATTAGACAGGTATTTTCTCTTGGACACTGTACACCATTATTTTGATTTTCTAATTGACCTGCACATATTTCCTCCTGTAGGTGTTTGCTATTGTAGAAATACTAAATATATATTAGAACTAATGCTGTCATTATAAAATTTTGAAAAATCTTAATGTTTCACTTTTAGTTTCCCTTTTCAAATTGTATTTGAAACCTTAGCTTTCTCTAGGCAATGACCTCTCTTTTTTACATATTCAACTAGATTTCTGGATGCAAATTGTCATTTCTTCTGTGCTTTTGAGTAACTCTCTTTCTTGTCAATCTCACTCATACACTATCTGTTTTATACTTTCATTCATTCTTGTTAGCAGATAATATTTTCAAATCATATAATTTTTATCAATTTAAGCTGATGTGCTTAGGTGTAAGTCCTAATTGCTTCTACTAGTCAGAGCTAAGTACTTTGTGGTTTTTGTGCAGGCTTACATTGAGAAAGAAGATGGTAAAAAGTTGAAGCAAAAGCAACGGGAGCGTATGCAACCAAAGATGGGAAAGATGGACATTGACTACCAGGTTTCCTCTATAATTTTTCTCTGTCGTGTGCATTTGTTGATGTCTGTTCTTTAACTGATAAGTGAAGATAATACCTTTCTTTCGCAGGTCCTCCATGATGCATTCTTCAAATACCAAACAAAGCCGAAGCTGACAGCGCTGGGGGATTTGTATTTTGAAGGGAAAGAATTTGAGGTACTGTTATGACATGCTTTGCATCTTCATCATTTATTACACTGCTTGGTATTATTGCTTTGTGTACCTGGATCTAATTGCAATAATCTGGAAATAGGTTAAACTGAGGGAAATGAAACCAGGAACATTGTCACATGGCTTGAAAGAAGCTCTTGGTATGGCTGAAGGTGCTCCTCCCCCTTGGTTAATTAATATGCAGGTGAGTTTATTATAACTTGTTTTTATGATTATTCTGATTGAAATATATTATTAACTAAAAAATCCTTTCCAACAGCGATATGGTCCTCCCCCTTCTTACCCACATCTGAAAATTCCTGGTCTTAATGCTCCTATTCCGCATGGAGCTAGCTTTGGTTATCATCCTGGTGGCTGGGGGAAACCTCCAGTTGATGAGGTTTTTTATTTATATCATTCGTTCAATTAATTTTCCGTGCCACTCAGTAACACATTTTTGTTGCTTCCTGTTGTTTGTGTTATGCAGTTTGGACGTCCATTGTATGGAGATGTCTTTGGCGTACAGCAACAAGATCAGCCCAACTATGAGGTAAGTGTTTTTACCTCGATATATTCTGTTTTAAAATTCTACATTCTACGTGGAAGGAACTCAGCATAAAGGATAGTTTGTTCGGTTTGAAACAAGTGGACTGAATATATAACATATATGCTTCCTACCGAACTAATTCAAAATATCATATTTTGGTGATACATTGTGATGGTTGTTCCTTTGTCAATGATATTAGGATGAGCCTATTGATAAGAGCAAGCACTGGGGTGATTTGGAGGAAGAAGAAGAAGAAGAGGAAGAGGAGGAGGAAGAGGAACAAGAAGAGGAGATGGATGAAGAGGAACTAGAAGACGGCATGGAATCGGTTGATACACTGTCAAGGTATTATTTTACCTTTCAACGACGAGGTGTATTTGTTTGCTCATCATATAATACAAATATGAAACTGAATGATTTTCCCCTTTTTGCAGCACTCCAACTGGCATTGAGACACCGGATGCAATTGAGCTTCGTAAGGAACAGAGAAAGGAACCCGATAGGCCTCTGTATCAGGTAGAGAACCTAATTTTTATTAATGCATCGTCACTTTGTCTTCCACCTTGTGGGAGTATTCTCTTAATTTGATGTAAAGCGAAATTTCGCTATTAATTCTTGTGGTTGGTTCTTTTTTTTATTTCTGAAGGTACTTGAAGAAAAGGGAGAGAGTGTTGCCCCAGGAACAGTGCTGGGAACCACACACACATACGTTATTAAAACTGGTACTCAGGACAAGACGGGAGCGAAAAGGGTAAGCAATATATTCTTAAATCACCAAAATTTGTTCATTAAAGGAATTGGTAGACAGTGTAAGGGACACCACCTTATGTCCAGAAACTCGATTTAAGCAATGCATAGTTTGGTTGGTAATGAGGCTAGAAAATTTAGAGTCTTTGATATTTTTGGATTGTTTGGTCAATAGGTTGTGTATTAGTTCAAGTATTATTCTCCAAGTTTATGTGCTGTAATGAGAATTGCCGGTATTAAGTATAGACATGAAGTTATTGTAGTGTCTCTGAAGTTTTGGTGCGTTTATTTCATTGTTGATGTTGTGTTTGCATTATGACGAGTCCCAAAATTTATGAAATTTTGACTATTTTTGAACAGGTTGATCTGCTGAAAGGACAAAAGACAGATCGTGTAGACGTCAGCTTACAGCCAGAAGAGCTGGACGCCCTGGAGAATGTTTTACCTGCCAAGTAAGTACTAGTAACACTTGGTTAATTTAATCTCTACATAAGAGAAAAATAGTGTACTAAACTTTTACATGTGTGATTTTGGGAAGGTATGAGGAGGCAAGAGAAGAGGAGAAACTACGCAATAAGCCAGAGGACTTCAGTGACATGGTCGCAGAGGTAATTAAATGACTTTGGATATGTATGTTTAACACTTATTGATGATGTGAGTACGGATGATTAACTCTCTTTTTTCTCTTTAACTTTGGTGGAATGGTTACAGAATTCGAAGAAAAGGAAGCGTGATAAGGAAGGGAAGAAGAAGAAAGATTTCAAGTTTTGAGAAAGTCTTTTCAATTCATGGAAGAGCCAATTTGGATTCTGAACATGTAAGCAAAGAAAGTTTTGAGAAAGTTTCCTAAAAATGTGTTTAGCTTTACATAACACTGAAGGAAGAAGGGAGATGGCCTAGAAATATCTTTGAGTTTAGAAAATACACTAAATGCTATGGATTCTAAATGTTTTGTAACTGTTACCTGAAGTTAAAAAAAAAAATACTTGTTTGAACAAAAATACTTGCCTTGTTTTACAACTTGAAATATAAATTATGTGCTACAACTTTAACATGATCTGTTTTAAAGAGTCGTATTTCTATGCGGTAACAAAATATAACTAATGAAGAAACACATAATGCTCTTGCATTAGTGACTTTAGTGTGGTGTCTCACATTTTGGCATATGAACCCCAAATCTGAATTTACCTATTTCTTTTTTAAAAAAAAAATACTATTTACCATCCGATATTAGGAGAGCAATGAGAAGGTGATTCCGACAGAGCAATGAGAAGGTGACACCTGCAAGAAAATCACCATGCATGAGCAGTCAGCACTCAGCAGACATCGCCTTTTCTTTCTCCTCACACGTATCATATGTGTTCAAGGTTTGAAGCGAAGTGTATTTTTACTCACTAAATACAATCGTTAGTGTTTGCCAATTTTTATTTATCGAATTTTCATCTTCAGTCAATCTTAAATATGTGTAAAACACACAAAATCAAGTCTGTATATTAGACCCGTACACCCGATTATATCACAATTAAAAATATATCTTGGCATAAATTTCCAAGTTGAAAAATACACATACACATATATATATATATATGAACGTAACACAGACAGTGATTCATTGTCAAACGTCAATGTTATTATTAGATTAGTTGCACTAAATGGCAGATAAGAGAATAAAACAAACTATATGTAGTTAATAACATAGATCTGAACAGAAATTTACCAAAAACCAAAGCTAAACACATTGTCATACACACTCACTTGTAAATCACTCTTCTTTCTGTCAATACATTATACCCATAAATGCTAAACTGGGACTCGTTTCTCTTCACTATGATCCAAGCGATTGGTTTAGAAGTCTCTATCAAGATTTAATCGTCTCTAACTAATTGGGGTCAGTCATGGACCAAGACTCATTGTCTAAGAGCTTCCTAAGCTAGGCATCCTAACCATAGTTTAGCTAGGACAAAGATCACATGATTGATATCCTCTTATAGAACATTAGGTGAATAAATCAAATGTATTTCTAGCAAGTAAACATTTTTAATAAATGACAAGTTGATAACCCCCTTTAACAAAAGTGGGTATCTAAAAACAAAGAGACTAATAATAACCCCTACAAGAAGAGACAAACCCAAAAACATAACCAAGAACAAAACCGAACCAAACCGACTTTGAGTCTAACCCACAACTTCACCCCCTAGTATTCATTCTATATAAGGAACCATAGAGGTTTTCTGTGCCACTCACACTTGACACTTCAGAAAATGGAGAACTCTTTGTCAAGTCACAGACTTGTACTTCTATTTTCATTTTCATTGGTCCTATTTCTTAACTTGGAGCTGAGTTTTACTGCATCTGCAAGAGCCACAGACAAAAACACCAAGGTACTTGTAACGCAATTACCTATTTTCAACATCTTTTAAGAGTTTACTGATTTTAACTTTTCTAGATGTTTTTTCTTTACTGGTTTAATAGGTTTATATAGTTTACCTTGGAGAAAAAGAACACGATGATCCCGAACTCGTCACAGCTTCTCATCATCAAATGCTTCAATCTCTGCATGAAAGGTACTTACTTTAATCATCTCCTAGAATGATACATACATTAAACATTCACATATTGAACCTGTTCATCAATTTTTGATAAGTAGATAATATCTTACATTCCTTTCTTGTTACCCAAGAAACTCATCTTCCCCTACTCTGTTTACTTATGTCTCATGTTACCAACAGCAAAGAAGACGCACATAACGCAATGATCTACAGCTATCAACATGGATTCTCTGGTTTCGCTGCACTTCTTACATCTTCACAAGCAAAGAAAATCTCAGGTACTCAGCAACACTCATATCTAAGATAACTTTATACCTTTCACCTTAATTTGAACCGGAAACTTGTGATCACATCAGCCTCTTACAGTAATCTAAACCGGAATCTTGTATATAAACACAGAACATCCAGCAGTAATCCATGTGATACCAAACCGGATTGTGAAACTGAAAACCACAAGAACTTGGGAATACCTTGGCCTCTCTCCAGTTCCAACTTCTTTGTCTTCATCATCATCATCTGTGAAAGGTCTTCTCAGTGAGACCAACATGGGCAGTGAAGCTATCATCGGCCTCCTAGACACAGGTCTCTCTACACTCCCTTCTCTCTATGCATATGATCTCTCATTGTTTCACATCATGTATGTATACATAGGAATATGGCCAGAGTCAGAGGTATTCAACGATCAAGGCTTTGGACCAATACCTAAGCGTTGGAGAGGAAAATGTATATCAGGACAAAACTTTAACGCCACAATTCACTGCAACAACAAGCTTATAGGAGCTAAGTACTACCTAAAGGGCATAATGGCCGAGCTAGGATTACGCAAATTCATGACCACAGACTTCAAATCCAATAGAGATGTAGAGGGTCACGGCACGCATACAGCCACAATAGCTGGTGGATCATTCGTTTCAAACGCGAGCTTCTATGGTCTAGCTCAAGGTAATAATGATATATACCTAACCCTAGCCTGCAAAAAAATATAGCTTGAGACTCAAGGTACTGATATATACCTAACCCTAGCCAGCAAAAAAATCTAGCTTGAGACTCAAGGTACCGTATTAAGTTGTGAGATTCTTCTCAGGTACGGTCCGAGGTGGTGCTCCTAGGGCCCGTATAGCCTCGTACAAGGTGTGCTGGTTCTTTGTGGGATGCACAAGCGCTGATATGTGGAAGGCTTATGATGATGCTATACATGATGGTGTTGATGTTTTGTCGGTTTCTCTAGGAGGGGGTATTCCTGAGGGTTCTGAGGTCGATCAAGTCGATTTTGTGGCGGCTTTTCACGCGGTGGCTAATGGGATTCCGGTTGTGGCCGCGGCGGGAAACGACGGTCCTGGTGCTCAGACTGTTGTAAATGTTGCTCCTTGGTTCTTGACCGTTGCTGCAACTACTCTTGACCGGTCTTTTCCTACAAAGATCACTCTTGGCAATAACCAAACCTTCTACGTACGTTTAGTACAAAACAAGAACTCAAAGTAGTTCAATCTTCTTTTATTACCGAAGTCCAAAACTTAACTTCTTGTTGTATAATTAGGCTCAATCTTTGTTCACTGGACCGGATATTTCAACCAGTTTAGCATCCTTGGAATCAGTCCATCACAATAGCAGTGATCTGAAGGGGAAAGCACTTCTTGTTTTCGATAGACACGTTTTAAAGGAAGGTGTAGCAGCAGTCATCTTAGCTCTAAACGTCTATGATGATCCTAATGTAGCTTTACCGTACATTTTAACAAGTTACGAGCATGGAGCCGACATTTTACAATACATCCGCACTACCAGGTCCCTCTTATCTCGAACCATATAAACTCTTTTTATTAAGTCAAGTCTTTCTTTCTAGAAAAACATCATTGATCTGATGTCAAACCACAGATCACCCACTGTGAGAATCAGCGCGGCTACGACATTAACTGGTTCCCCTGCAGCTACAAAGGTTGTTGTGTTCTCATCAAGAGGTCCTAACTCTGTTTCACCAGCTATTCTCAAGGTTATTATAACTAAAGCCATTGTGTCTCTACTCTCTGGTTTATGTTTGTTTCTAATGTTTAGACCTTTTTGATGATAATTGTTATCACATTTTATACTATGTAGCCTGATATAGCAGCTCCTGGTGTGAACATACTCGCGGCACTTAGTCCTCTTGATCCTTACGGGCACAACGGATTTGGACTACTCTCAGGGACATCTATGTCTACTCCTGTTGTTGCTGGAATCACAGCTCTCCTCAAATGTCTACACCCTGATTGGTCTCCTGCTGCCATTAGATCAGCTTTGGTCACAACAGGTTCATCTTCATCACATCTTCTTCTTATGTCACCAACTGTCTTATACAGTTATACTAATCTATCTCCTTTTGAAGCTTGGAGGACAAGTAAGTCTGGAGAACCTATATTTGCTGAAGGATCAAACAAGAAGCTTGCAGATCCATTTGACTATGGAGGAGGTCTTGTAAACCCTGAAAGCGCCGCAGACCCTGGACTTGTCTA
The DNA here is from genome assembly GCA_905132765.1 of Moricandia arvensis. NCBI lineage: Eukaryota > Viridiplantae > Streptophyta > Magnoliopsida > Brassicales > Brassicaceae > Moricandia > Moricandia arvensis. The sequence continues at coordinate 31,480 of CAJHQP010003409.1, forward strand.
CGATATGGGGATCAAAGATTACATCAACTACATGTGCTCAGCTGGTTACAACGACACATCCATCTCTCGTGTCCTCGGTAAAAAGACTAACTGTCCAACTCCTGAGCCATCGATTCTTGATATCAACTTACCTTCAATCACCATTCCAAATCTTGATCAAGAAGTCACAGTCACAAGAAGTGTAACCAATGTTGGACCAAACAATTCAGTCTATAAAGCTGTGATTGAGCCTCCTCTCGGCATTAGTCTCACTGTCGTCCCGACCACACTCGTGTTTGGCTCTGGAGAGGTGCTCTCTTTCGCGGTGACGGCTAAAACGAGTCATAAAGTCAACACAGGTTACTTCTTTGGAAGCTTAACATGGACTGATGGTGTTCATGATGTTAGAATCCCTGTCTCTGTTCAGACAAAGATCATGAAAATGTCTTGAGAGTACATAAACTCAAATCTCTCTATTCTAAGTGTCTAATCAAGATCATAATAGTAATAAAGATTAAAAACGTAAAGTTTCCTCCTAATATTGAATAACTTACTAAATTCAAATAGAGACAAAACGATACTCATAATCATCAACTATAAACTACAACAACAACATAGCAATGTATAATCATTGTAATGACTGTATATATTATAAAGATGTGAACCATAATCTTTTGAAATTTCTTATATATGTTAAATATGTCCTTTCTACATTATTATGTTAATAAGATGGCAGAGGAGAAAAGATCAAGGTCATACTAAATTGCTGAAGATGGTAAATTACAATGATTCATATCGATAAAAAGAAAAAAAGAAAGAATCAACTAGTTTGGTAAAGCAGAAAATAAACTTTGGAAATAACAAACAAAGGTTACACCCCTGTTAGGTCTGAAGAGCAACTCATAAGATTTTGTAAGGAGATCATGTATAAGCAGTGGTTGAAAGTATCCACGACCACGAAGTAATAACTTGTTCTTCTCCAAAATCGCTATTGCTAAGAGCGCGCATCCTCCAGACCAATCAACAGTTCTGGTGAGATCTATTGAACACATTTTCTTCCATGTATTGATGTTGCCACCTGAAGAATCCATCGACCATATCACTTGGGTGGAAGAGTTAGGACTCTCGGATACACACAAACAGTTATCGAGGATGCAAATGCTGACGCTACCAGGATCATCATGATGTGGTGCATGGGCAAATGGAGCTTTACATATGACTTGGAAAGTTTCGGTGTGTAGATCGAAAGATAATACGTTGCTTTCTTTGCACTCCGTTAACCAATAAAGTGATCCATCTAAGTACACTGGATCATTTTCAGTATTGATCCTATAAGCAGAATCAGGGCCGTGAACGTACCTCCAAGCGTTACTGCTAAAGTCGAAAACTTCACAAGTGGTAACGTTGTCTAGGCCAAATCTGGATGAGTTATGTAAAAACACCGGCTTGTATATGCCCGTTATTTTATCTTTACCGAATCCAAGGTTAGGACGTGCAGAGGTAAACACTTTGTTTTTAATCATGTCTATGAGGATCTCTTGAGTTCTGGAAAGAGATAAACTTTGTTGCCATCTAGTAGCGGGATTCACCATCACGACATTAACACTCGGGTGGAATCTATTGTAGAGACATACTAGACCGTCACAAATACAAGGGCAGACAGAGTTGCACAAAGTAGGGAAACAGACCGTAGTATAAGCTACTGATGAGCCAAACGCAAGTGTTCCAGCATCTGTCTTCAAACCGTGATTACCAAAGTGCAATAAAAGGATATCTGGACCTCGTGATTGCATACGATGGATCAACTGCCTTTCCTGGAAACGTGCGGTCTCGATTACTAGTTTCCACGTCTTTGATACAGACCTTAATCTCAGCAGAGACTTTACAGGAAGTCTCTCTAGCATGAGCTCTACAACATCATGTGGTAGCAACTTCACACTGGAAAGATCATGTCTATTCAACATTGTATCTCGTCTCCAGTTGATCGAGAGAGATATATGATGTTCAAAAGGTAAAACTTCAACGTTGTATATATACGAGCTGCACATCCTATTCAAACTATGAATTTGAAAAAGAAAAGGAAAATTTCAAGTCAGTTTATTTCTCTAAGGAAAAGGAAACTCCATCACTTACCTTTCTTTGTTTTGGTTTTAATTAACTTTATACAATATAATAATTATCTAGATAAAATTAGTTTTCTTTTCCTGAAAAAAGCAAATATCCAGATCAAGATTAATTTAATTTAGACGTATCTGAAACGTTTTTAATCAGTCTACATTTGTTTTGAAATTACAACAACGACTCAAACTTGCTAAACTAATATTCAAGTTGCAAATCAGTATAGACTCAAGCTTACTAAAACTAAATAAAAACAATAATATTCCATTATTGGTGATCATGACTGAGGCTCGTATCCATCAAATGGGTAGTAACCGTTGCATCGAAATTCCGGTCTAGGTCCATTTCTTATTTCTGAAATGTTACAGAATCAGAATCTTTCTTAGAAACACGTTTTTTGAAAGTCTCATTTTAAAAACACGAGTTTCCATCTTAGAAATAGAGTCGCGAAAGTGACTATTTATCATTTGATGTTAATGTTGTTTAATTTCCATTTTGTATACTTACCATGGAATGACTTATCGTTGACTTTTATTTGATACTATGTTTTGATTTTTTTATTATTATTTTTCGTATAATAAGTTGATTTGGAATGAAATCATTTAATTGTTTTATCGAAATATAATATGTTTTCTTCTCTAGTTTTTGATTAAAAGGTTTATAAAATGTACAAAGAAAATAATACTTATATTACTTAAATTTTTAATTAAGATAAACCAAACAAAGAAAAATAAATCAGTTATGTGTTAATTAATCGTGTGTATATATATACATATTTTAGACGTTTTTAAAACGTTTTAATTTTTTTAACTTATTAGAAATCATGTTTCCATATTTCCACTTTTACAAACTTTTCTAATTCTATGCACCGTTTCCAATTCTATGCTATGTGGGTAGTAACAACTACAAGACCATGCATGCACTAAGCTACATTAGGCCCTGGTTGTTGCTTGTAGTTCAAGTTTTATTTGTTCATGCTTAGAGGTACAATTTTCAAACATACACAATACACAATGCATCTCGCTATTAATTTGGTGTAATGCTTTAGAAAGTTTTCTTTTAAGAAATAATTTTTAATACTTTAGAAAGATGAAAGAAAATGGCGTGTCGTTCTCCATGGAACTTTTTTTCTTAGCTTCATTCTCCGGCAAGCTTAGCTTTTGAAGAAAAGATACGGTTAAGAATAGCCGCCAAGCGAATCCCACCTTGTGCAAGTCTCTTCTCCACAACAGGCAACCGAGAAAGGAAATAATCATCTGCAAAAAGAAAATGTGTTACAAATGTCTTGTTTCAGAGTGACTACGCTGATCATTGAATGCTCGGAGAGTATAAGTATACCTCCTAAAGTAGTTCCTGGTGTGGCATTCCTATAAGCATACTTGCATGCAAGATCTATGCTTTCAGATGCATACCTTTAACACATCACATAACATACATAATCAACAATGGTGATGTTAGGAAATAGGAACTTTAAAAGACTTTTTGCAATTACAAAAGACAATATTCATTAAAAGATCAGTTGCTTACTGATTTGGACAGGCTGTTTGGTGAAGTTGACATGACTCCCATGATGGAACATCATTTGACCAGCCGTTCTATATGAAGACAGTAGTTTTAAAAAGCAAATGGTCACTGTCAACTTATCTTAGATAAGGCTGTAGTGTGCTGAGGTTTGATAAAACATATTACTTTTTTTTTTTCTGTTTTATGATTTAAAAAAAAAATTAAAACGGACCAATCGTAGACCACCACGTATCAGTGGGGTCCATGAAATACTGTAAGAACCGGTTTTTAAATAGGGGTTTTTAGAAACGGGTTGTTATGAAAAATGGTGGGATCCACCACTTTTTTTGGGTTAAAAACCCCTTAAAAAACCCTTTGATGGAAGTTGTCTAAGATGGTACCGTGAGTTTGGCTTGAAGGGCTTGAATCATGACTGGAAGACTTGAATTGTAATATGTTTCGAGAGCAGATTCAATAATCATGTCATCCCATACCTTCATGTTAAACATAGTTCCAGTTCCAAGTCAGTAAAGATACTTGTTACTAGCATCAATATGATTGAAAGAAAAACATAACACTTACATTGTGCAAATTTGTTTTGCTATTGTACCAGTGGACTATTATTGTGTTACCACCTTGATCTCCACGATAACCAGTATGTAATGGCTGTGAAACATAAATAATTGAAATCAACAACAGATAAGTGTTGTTACTAATACACTAATAGCAGCTGCAGTGTAAAAAAGGTGATTCATCTGAAGTGATTAGTTAACCTGATGGACATCTCCCATATAATGTGATAAGAACATGAGAGCCTCTGTTAAGTTATCTGCAAACGAGAAAGAAAAAAAAAAGAGAGTCAGTAGTCACATATTAGTAAACTGATACATTATCAGATTTTTTACTAAAATGTTACTTACAATGGACTAAACTCTCTGAGTTTATAGAAGCAGACATAAGTTGACTTGTGTAATTGAAGATTGCTCCTGTAACACACCAGTCCCTTTGCATATGACTGTCGTGGCAGTCCCCTTCACAAGGACATAGATTTGAATTTAGCATATACAAAGCTAAAAATAAATGCATAGAAAGTTTTTGAAGCAGAGAGGCAAAGATATATAAATAAACCCACGACAGTATTGGTAGGTGCATCTGTAGTCAGGTGTGTTAACATAGTGCAAAGCGCTAGTCCATCGCCATTGCGAGAGGTGTTTAATCTCATCAGGCCATGAGCAAAAAGATGCTAGATCATCATCTCCTTCTCCTTGAGCAGATTCAGGGAGAAGTTTCTTCACTGCAGCTATAGTTTCGTCCTCAAAGTATCCCTGACGATTTTACAAATGGAAAATGAAAAAAAACTCAGTCTTAAGCAAAGATCCAATCCTACTAAACTGATTAACACTTTCAAGCATCACAACAACCATCAGAGTAAAGCCCCTTGAAACAGAGATGGTTGCATAAACTAGTTAAGAAAAGTTTGACCTCGGCTATTTTGCAGACAGTGTAATGACCATCCTTTCCCCAACATAGAGCTCCATGTACAAGCTGTGTAAGCACGAGTACACTCGCAAGGAACAGTCTCAACGACAACCTCATTCTGAAAATAAACTTTTCAGTGGGTTTGTGGTAGGATCAAGAAGAAAATAGAGAAAAGTCAAACGAGTTACCTCAAAAAAAGACTTGAACTTTGCTGCTTCTCTGCTTTGATTCAACTGCTCTACTCTCTAGGAAAAAAAAAAACACTAAAATATTTGTACTTGTGTTTCCCACGTTTGATTTGTTTAATGAAAATTTTATTAAACTGACAAGACAGTTGTATCCACTATCCACTCACATGCCCCGCCTAATTCTGCATTGCATTCCCAAAGATCCTTCCTTTACTGTTTCTTTCAGGAGCTAATAAAAACAAATGTAAAATCGAGAGAGGGAGGTTTAGTTTAAAATATGAATCCGCAATCAATGATCCATTGATGAGGTTTTAATTGAGGGAGGTGGTGCTGTTTTAAGGCTCTAAGCTCGGGACTTTCGAAGGCTACGGCCCATATCAAATGAGAAACCATTTAGGTTTCATAACGGCAATTTAGTAGTTTAACTGTAGTGTCATGAATTGTATTTTAGAAAATTAAGTTTAATTATCTATCTATAGCTCTATATTATTGAAACAGAAAGCTTTTTTTTTTTAAGTCCTTTTTATTTTGAAAATATTTACAAAGTCATGTCATTACTTTATTTAAAATTTAAATTAATATTTAAAATTTAAATTGATATTTATTATTTATTTAACTATGTAACTGAATATTCTATAACCTATATCATTTCCATTTATTTTCTCATTTATTTCCTTTTCACATTCGTTTCACATATGTATATATTGGGTGATTTATATAGTTAACTAGGGGTTAGCCCGCCCTACGGGCGGGTGAATCTACACTAAAATTATTTTATATTAAAATATATTGTAATTTTATAAAACATTTGAAAATTTACTTTAAATTAAAATAATCTGTTTTATCATATTATCATAATGTAAAATTTATTAAATTGTGTTGGTTTGAGTTGCAACAATTATTAACATTTTTTCTATTAGAGAATACAAAATTATTAAATTAAAATTAAGAAAAATGTATTAATTTCTATTTTTAGTTTTGATTTATAATTTATTTTTAATGTAGTTGAAGAAAAATCTAAAGTAAGAACCACTACTGCTATTTTATTTTAAGAATATCAAATTAGTGTTATTACCATAATTAATTTTCTCACAATAATAGATTAATCCACCTTTGAGCGAAATAAATTGAAATAATATAATGTGAAAAATATATAAAGTTATATTTTAAAGTGATATATAAATAGTTTCAAATAATGTTAGTTATTCCATCTTGGAGAAGTTCTACAATACTTACAATTGATTGGAACTCTGCAGTGTCTCTGTTCATCTCCGCAGACAAGGGTGTTATCCATAGGTCCATTCTAGATATGACTTTTTTTATTAAATTTCGTTACATTCACCATTCTAATAAAATTTCATTCTATTGTTATTATTTATATTGTGTTGACCAGTTTAGATCATAAATTTTTAACAATGATTATTTAAATTTGTTGACTACCTAACAATCAATATTAAAAGCTACCAACGATTGTTCATTGACTATAGAGTTGGCCTATGTAATTGAGTAAGACAATGTTATAATGGGATTCACTGGACTTCATACCTAAAGTTAAGTAATTTAATTTACAATGATAAACTCCTTACATTGCGGCGCATGAAATACTTAAGCTGGACCATCACACACACTGAAACCCACTTTGATGGAAAACATAATTAAAGAGTGAAAATTCTATAATAAGTGATACAGTGCAATGAAAATGGTGGGTGGTGACTCGGTGTGAAGAAATTGTATTTTACTTTAAATACTTTTTAGTTTTCATTCTGTATCACTGTATGTACAATAATTTTTATATTTACTATGATTTAATCCTTGTTATGACTGTAGAATCATTAAGTTTATATTTTATTTATCTGATGTTTAAAAAGAAGTATAAAACTTGTATAAACGAATTTTCTACTTGGTTTATTCCAAAATAAAATATACTGGTCTAGGTAAATTTATAAGGTATGCAATCTTGGTTTGATATATATATTAATCTTTTTATCAGTTTGACTAAAAAAAATCTCTAGCTAGATTATTAACATCATTTCAGTTAAACCTATAATTAAAAAGTGATGAATCTTTTGTCTCTTTCTCTTCCCACTTTTGGCTTCCCTTCATCCGGCAGACACCAGCTTCGCTTCTCTCACATTGGACATGTTTTATCAGTGCCCAATCGATTTATATGCATTTAAAAGAAATATATATACCATGACCAGAGAATGTATGTATATCATATTTGATACAATAATTAAGGATCAATGCCTCAAGAAACACAACAGTAAATACATGGTAATAGGAGAAGATCATACCCAATGGTCTTCTCCAGGATAAGCTTGTCTTTATCAATCATGTGATACATACGTCTTGGTGAAGACAGTGTTCTCGAAGTAAGAGTTCTGATCAAAGAGAAGCTAAAGTGTGAATGTTTTTGGTTCTTCAACCCTATTCCATTTGATATCTTTGAGATACTTGAGAGCTCTTTCTTCTCGCTGTTATCTAAAATCATGGGAAAAAATCAAGAAAGAGAATAACATTTAAAAAAAACATATCCTAATAACGAATCTCCTCACCGGAAAATTCATTATTCTACAGAGAAAAGCTCAAGCGTGAACGCTTTAGGTTCTTCAACCCTATTCCACTTGAAATCTTTGAGATACTTGAGAGCTCCTTCATCTCGCTTATTTATCTATAATCATGAAAAAAAACAGCAAGTGAGAATCATATTTTGATATCCTAATAACGAACCTCCTCACTGGCAATTTCTTTGTTATTGAGACATTGCAAACTTAGTCACAAACATGTGTGTACATATATATAGAGGATCCAAACAGAAAATCTCTTTATCACAAAATAAACGAAGCCTAGATAACAATGCCAAGATATACCTAATACAATCTTTCATTTGGTGATTCTCTAAGAAGAAGCTTGAGTAAGAGACAAATGTGGATCCCATAACTTCATTACCATCATCGTTTTGACAACGAATGCCTTGTTGAAACATAAACTTGATTTGGGTTAATCATTGGGCTAATAATCTAATAATCATGTTAGCCCAAATTTGATCCAAGTTCTAGAATTTATCTAGAAAAATCTTCCACCTCCTTAAGATAAAAATCTAGATATTTTCATAGAATTATCTAGATAATTAGAATAAAAATATCAAGATATTTTAGTATAATTATCTAGATTTAAGAATAAAATATGTAAGATATTTTGTATTTTGGAGGCTATAAATACCTCCACTCTCTTCTCATTTTGTATCATCCAAGTTTTCAAGAATCATCCAAGAAATAAAAAAAGTTTCCTCTTCATAAAATCTCTTCTCTTCAAACACTTAAACACTTTCTCCATTTCTAATAAGTTTCTCATTCCAACAAAGTGGTATCAGAGCTACAAGATCATTTTGAAGATGGCAAGTAGTGGTGTTCCCTTCCAAGTTCCAATGCTCACAAAGAGCAACTATGACAATTGGAGTTTAAGGATGATTGCTATCTTAGGAGCACATGATGTATGGGAGATAGTTGAGAAAGGCTTCATTGAACCAGAGAATGATGGTGGTTTATCTCAAGCTCAAAGAGATGGCTTGAGAGATTCAAGAAAGAGAGACAAGAAGGCTCTCTGTCTAATCTATCAAGGTTTAGATGAAGATACATTTGAGAAGGTTGCTGGAGTAAAGACATCTAAAGAAGCATGGGAGAAGCTTCAAACCTCTTACAAGGGAGCGGAACAAGTTAAGAAGGTACGTCTACAAACTTTACGAGGAGAATTTGAGTCATTACAAATGAAGGAAGGAGAACTCATCTCAGATTACTTCTCAAGAGTCTTGACGGTTACTAATAACCTAAAAAGAAATGGTGAGAAGTTAGATGAGGTGAGAATCATGGAGAAAGTTCTTAGATCGCTCGATTCAAAATTTGAGCACATTGTTACCGTAATTGAAGAAACAAAAGACTTGGAGACAATGACGATGGAGCAACTTCTTGGATCACTACAAGCTTATGAAGAAAAGAGGAAGAAGAAAGAGGATATTGTTGAGCAAGTTCTCAAGATGAGAATTGATCACAAAGAAGAAAGTAGCCGAAATAATCCAAGACGTGGTGGCAGTCATTTCAGAGGAAGAGGTCGTGGTGTAAATGGACGAGGTTGGAGACCAAATGAAGACAACTTTAACCAAAGAGGAGAGAGCTCATCAAGAGGTCATGGAAGAGGAAATGCAAAATCAAGGTACGATAAATCAAACGTCAAATGCTATAGCTGCGGAAAGTTTGGACATTATGCTTCTGAATGCAAAACTCCAAACAATAATAGAGTTGAAGAGAAGTCTAACTATGTTGAAGAAAGGAGTAAAGAAGAAGATATGCTATTGATGGCGTACAAAAAGGATGAGCCAAATGAAGTTAGCAGATGGTACCTTGATAGTGGTGCTAGCAATCACATGTGTGGAAACAAAAGCATGTTTGTGGAGCTTGATGAATCGGTGAAAACCAATGTGGCTTTGGGAGATGAATCGAAGATGGAGGTGAAAGGTAAAGGTGATATTCTCATCCGCTTGAAGAATGGAGATCATCAATTCATTTCCAATGTTTATTACATTCCAAGCATGAAGACCAACATCTTGAGCCTAGGACAACTCTTGGAGAAAGGTTATGATATTCGACTAAAGGATAATAACCTTACTTTAAGAGATATTGCAAATAACTTCATCACAAAAGTACCAATGTCAAGCAATAGAATGTTTGTCCTAAACATTCAAAATGACATTGCACGATGTCTCAAGATGTGCTACAAGGAGGAGTCATGGCTTTGGCATCTTCGGTTTGGGCATCTAAACTTTGGAGGCTTGGAGCTACTTTCTAAGAAACAAATGGTGAGAGGATTACCTTGCATCAACCATCCAAATCAAGTGTGTGAAGGGTGTTTACTTGGAAAGCAATTCAAAATGAGTTTTCCAAAGGAGTCGGAGACAAGAGCAAGAAAGCCATTAGAGCTCATACATACAGATGTATGTGGCCCAATCAAACCAAGCTCACTTGGTAAGAGTAACTACTTCCTTCTCTTTATTGATGATTTTTCAAGAAAAACATGGGTTTACTTTTTGAAAGAAAAATCAGAAGTGTTTGAAAATTTCAAAAAGTTTAAAACCCAAGTTGAGAAGGAAAGTGGTCTTGTGATTAAGACCATGAGATCCGATCGGGGAGGAGAATTTATGTCCAAGGAATTTCTGAAGTATTGTGAAGATAATGGTATTCGAAGACAATTGACGGTGCCAAGAACACCTCAACAAAATGGAGTAGCGGAAAGAAAGAATAGGACTATTCTTGAGATGGCAAGAAGCATGCTCAAGAGTAAGAATCTACCAAAGGAGTTATGGGCAGAAGCAGTCGCGTGTGCGGTGTACATATCAAACCGATCTCCAACGAAGAGCGTTTATGGAAAGACACCACAAGAAGCTTGGAGTGGAAGGAAGCCCGGTGTCTCACACCTAAGAGTCTTTGGAAGCCTTGCTCACGCTCATGTTCCAGACGAGAAGCGGAGCAAACTAGATGACAAAAGTGAGAAGTACATTTTCATTGGGTATGATGCTAACTCCAAAGGCTACAAACTCTACAATCCTGAAACAAAGAAGACAATTATAAGTCGAAATGTCATCTTTGATGAAGAAGGAGAATGGGATTGGAGATCAAATAATGAAGACTACAACTTCTTTCCATCTTTTGAAGAAGAGAACTTGGAGCAAATAAGAGAAGAACCAGCTACACCACCAACTTCACCAACACCAAGTTCTCAAGGGAATGAAAGCTCAAGTGAAAGGACTCCACGTTTTAGAAGTCTACAAGACATTTATGAGATAACCGAAAATCAAGACAATCTCACTTTATTTTGCCTTTTTGCGGATTGCGAGCCTATGAACTTTAAAGAAGCTCAAGAAAAGAAGTCATGGAAAAGTGCAATGGATGAAGAAATCAAGTCGATCCAAAAGAATGATACATGGGAATTGGCTTCACTTCCTAATGGGCATAAGGCAATAGGTGTGAAGTGGGTGTACAAGGCAAAGAAGAATTCTAAAGGAGAAGTTGAAAGATACAAGGCAAGATTGGTGGCAAAAGGTTATAGTCAAAGAGCCGGAATCGACTATGATGAGGTATTTGCTCCAGTTGCTCGTTTAGAAACGGTTAGACTAATCATTTCATTGGCAGCCCAAATGAGATGGAAGATACATCAAATGGATGTCAAATCTGCCTTCTTAAATGGAGACCTTGAGGAAGAAGTCTACATTGAGCAACCACAAGGCTACATAGTCAAAGGTGAAGAAGACAAAGTCTTGAGGCTGAAGAAGGCACTTTATGGATTAAAGCAAGCACCAAGAGCATGGAACACTCGGATTGATAAGTACTTCAAGGAGAAAGGCTTCATCAAGTGTCCATATGAGCATGCACTTTATATCAAAACCCAAAACAACGATATATTGATTGAATGCTTGTATGTGGATGACTTGATATTCACTGGCACCAATCCGATTATGTTTGAAGATTTCAAGATGGAGATGACAAAGGAGTTCGAGATGACTGATATTGGATTAATGTCATACTACCTTGGCATTGAAGTAAAGCAAGAAGAAAATGGAATCTTCATCACTCAAGAAGGATATGCTAAAGAAGTGCTTAAGAAGTTCAAGATAGAAGACTCAAATCCAGTTTGCACACCAATGGAATGTGGAGTCAAGTTATCAAAGGAAGAAGAAGGAGAGAGTGTTGATCCAACACTCTTTAAGAGCTTAGTTGGAAGTCTACGTTATCTAACTTGCACAAGGCCCGACATCCTACACGCGGTTGGAGTTGTGAGTCGATATATGGAGCATCCAACAACAACTCATTTCAAGGCAGCTAAGAGGATCTTACGCTATATCAAAGGTACAATCAACTTTGGCTTGTATTACTCTATCTCTGACGATTACAAGCTTTTTGGATATAGCGATAGTGACTGGGGTGGAGACGTTGATGACCGGAAAAGCACAAGTGGCTTCGTATTTTTCATTGGAGAAACCGCTTTCGCATGGATGTCAAAGAAGCAACCAATTGTTACCCTCTCTACTTGTGAAGCAGAGTACGTAGCGGCTACTTCATGTGTTTGCCATGCTATTTGGTTACGAAACTTGCTAAAGGAGTTGAGCCTACCACAAGAGGAGCCAACGAAGATCTTTGTTGATAACAAGTCGGCATTAGCATTGGCGAAGAATCCAGTCTTCCATGATCGGAGTAAGCACATTGATACTCGTTATCACTACATTCGAGAATGTGTTGCCAAGATGGATGTGCAATTGGAGTATGTGAAGACAAATGATCAAGTAGCTGATATCTTCACCAAACCACTCAAGCGTGAAGACTTTATCAAGATGAGGAGCTTACTAGGAGTAACCAAATCAAGTTTAAGGGAGGGTGTTGAAACATAAACTTGATTTGGGTTAATCATTGGGCTAATAATCTAATAATCATGTTAGCCCAAATTTGACCCAAGTTCTAGAATTTATCTAGAAAAATCTTCCACCTCCTTAAGATAAAAATCTAGATATTTTCATAGAATTATCTAGATAATTAGAATAAAAATATCAAGATATTTTAGTAGAATTATCTAGATTTAAGAATAAAATATGTAAGATATTTTGTATTTTGGAGGCTATAAATACCTCCACTCTCTTCTCATTTTGTATCATCCAAGTTTTCAAGAATCATCCAAGAAATAAAAAAAGTTTCCTCTTCATAAAATCTCTTCTCTTCAAACACTTAAACACTTTCTCCATTTCTAATAAGTTTCTCATTCCAACATGCCTTTCATCAGCTTTATTTTTGCTTCTGATTTCTCTTCTTATCCCGCCATTTGAAATATCATTATGTGTTTGATATAACAAAATTCACATCCATGTGGAGCTAGCTAAAGATTACCCACTGTTCACAAATAGTTTGGCCTCTTTTATCTTCTTCATCGTTGATCTGTTACTGATTCATCTTGTTGATGTAAACATGAATATTTCCAGTGAAGTTCACTTGCAAAAGTAACAAAGCAATAGGCAAACAAAAATCGAAACGTAAACTAAACGAAAAAGAAATGATAATCTTTGTTACCTTGGCAAGTACGTTTGAGAAGTTTACAGCCTCTTGCGAGCCATTTTCTGCTACCACTTCCCAAGAAAATCTCTCTTGTATAAGTTTTCCCCTGTGACTACTACTCGAGCCTCCACTGCCACCACATTACGTTGCTGCATCTTTCAGAAGTAGTGAGTCATTTATCCGTTGGAATCACTGATGCAATATTCCAAACTTCCTTTATTAGCCATCACTTTCAATTTTTTCACTTCTCTTAAACCTACCCAAACATTAACTTTGATCTCTTCATAAAGCACCAATCTTGAGCTAATCCATATGAATCTGTTGCTACATTTTCAATATAAGAACTTTAGCAATAACGATAATATTCTCAAGAAGTATTAAGCATGTCTCACATAAGATCAAATGTTTGAATTTCTTTATCAAAATCAAATCTCTGTCAGAACTTAAAATACCCAAAATACACCACCAGTGAGTATCCGCAAGGGTCCCGGCAGAAGTAACCGTCAAATCGTTTAGAAACTGAGAGTAAAAGAGGTACCAATTAAATGTAAAGACGCTACGGGGAGGTGATCGTTGTTTACAATTTCTGGAACTTTCATGTCTGATGTACAAGGTCTCAGGCAAGAAGACGACAAAGAAACCTAATTTAACAGTGGGCCTGAAATTATTGTAAAAGCCCAAACGTAACTCAAAATCAGATAAACCCATTAAAGAGAAGGAGATGACACGTGGCATTTTTTCCCCTATGGAGAAAAAAAACCCAACTTTATTGTATAAGATTACACATATTATATTTAATAAATACTCTACAAATCTATACATTATTAGATTTATATAGTTATGTAAGAACTATCCACATAATATACTATAAAATATTGTTAGATTTATATAGTTATCTAAGCACTAGCCACATACCATATTAATACTTAACATCAAACTAAAATAGTTTGTTAGCTCCATTTATATATGTTTATATTAAAACCCTCACACAACACATTTATAAAACAAATATTGATGTTAGATTTATAATCAATGAGTAGACACTTTACAATTATGATTTTTTGGATTAATCCAGTGATTATGTAAAATATTTATCAAGTAAAAACGGGTTGAACAAATAAATTTTTTTATTTCTGTTTTGAACTAATAAACGGGTTAATATTTTATCAACAAAACAATCTTACGTTTTAAAAGTGCGGATCAAAATCTAATATATTAATTAAAAAGGTATTATAACATGTAAGCTATGTCATGTGTGATAGCTCAGGTTTTAACCCGATTATCTAACTGCAAGTGCACAGTAAAGTACGCAGTAGCAATGCGGGATCGAATCCACAGGGACCGATGATCACACGTAGAGAATCAGACAAGTTACTAGCTAAAGCGATAAAAGATATTTTTGTTTGGTTTTTAATTTCTAAAACTTCGAATAAACATAAACAAACGAGCAGTAGAATATTTATACGGTTTGTAAACAATTTAACAAGCGTTGGGCAGCGGGAATTCTCAGGGATTTCTTTTCAACAAAGATGCAATTTATGATAGATACGGGGATAAATTAAGAACCGTCTAGAACTCAAACACGACGATAGAATTAACCTACTTCCGCAGCGCTAATTCTCTATGTTATAGAAATTTCCACACTAACTTCCGCTGAGTTTCAATTTCCAAACAAGCATTAAGAACAGGTTCAATATGTTCACAAAGCGCAATAACATCAACTTCCGAAGGTTAAGGACACTTTGCTCATCTAAAGTCTTTTCGGGAGTTTAAACTATCACTTTCGGTGCATTAAACAACCTTATATCATGAACTAGGTGATCAATCCAATTCAAGCAGTAAGAATACCAGTAGATGAAGAACCAAAACGTGATCCTTATATCTAAACACGTTTTATGCATCAAGACATCAAGAAATCCCCTATGAGAACCCCTTAACCCAACTAGATAACTACTCACTCATGATCAAACAAGAACAGCACGAAATCAGATGAGAAAACATGATAAAATTGTATTGATAAAGAGTAAAGGTTAAGAAGATCTTCTCCAAATGGTTTTGAGATGAACTCCTTCACAAATCTTTACAAAAATCACACAAATCTCTCAAATCTCTCTCAAGGTCTCCTTCTGGTGTTCTTCTGTCTTCTCTGGTCGTCCAAGGGTCAGAAATGAAAAGCTTGTCGAAATAATTCAGGTGGGAGTGGGTAGAATAAGTGCACAACTCGTTGGTGGAAGGTGGAGCCGGGTGCGCCATGGATCGGTCGATCCATGTTATGTGGATCGGTCGATCCTTGACTAGATCGGTCGATCCATGTGATGTGGATCGGCCGATCCTTGTCCGTTGATCAGCAACTTCTTCTGGTTCGTTATATTTGCTCCATGATCTTTTCCAAATGCGTTTTATTCTCACAAGTTAACCTGTAACCTGCAAATTTCATTGAACAACAACAAAACGCATCTACGATACCAAAATATATTTGAAAACCGATCATTTTCCATCCCAAAACGAGTTTAAAACCGGTAAAAATACCGAATATCAAATCCCCCAGACTTAAATCTTTGCTTGTCCTCAAGTAAAGAAGACAAAACTTTGGAGCTCACTTACCCTCAGTAGACCTTACCTTGCATTATTCGTTAACCACATAAATCATAAGCTATTAGGGCAGTCTCCCCAAATCCCCATCAAGACCTCGCAAACCTATCCGTACTTTTAACTTTAAACCTGCAAGTCTTAGTTTCATGTAATCAACTCTTTTACATTCATTTAAAGTGTACGTGACCTTTCCACCATAGAAATCTCCATCAGGTATAACGGGTTTGGTGTTTGGGGGGTTGTTTTAGTGTTTAATAAGTGAGGTTCAAAGTGTTTATGGGTATCAGCTGCAGCAGAATAAAGATGCAAAACATTATGCAAAATCGCTGGAGAGACAGAGTATATTGATAACCATGTTTTTCGAACTACTCAAGTCTCAAATGATCAATCCCAATAAACCCCGAATCTCAACCCCAAATAGAAACGATGCATTATCCTTGATCTAAAAATTATTATAAAATTACTAATCTTAATATCAAACAATGCTTCATATTTTTCTTCTTTTTTTTTTTTTTTTTTTTTTTTTTATTATTATATATATATATATATATATATATATATATATTTTTTTTTTTTTTTTTTCAGATATATAAATATTTACAACAGTAGATGCGGATAAATGCATTTTTACAATTTTAACACCCAAACATAATTATGTACACCCCTAGATACACAGGACCGTATCTAGTCACCTAAATGTTTCGAACCTACCTAAGTAGTCGAAAGAACCACGTCTACCCTAATCTCTCCATTGTTTTTGCACATGTATGCATATGTAACAGTAGTAGAGAATGCATGGAGATGTAAAGAAAGGGTAGGGTGTAGGTGTGATACCAAACTAAAGATGAGTCTGGCCATTCAGGATTAGCAAAGATTGGTAAAATGAGGTGAAGAAAATCCTGAATGTGTATGTGGTGTACCGTTTCCTGATGTAGATTCTGGTCAAAAGAAATTAGATTCATTAGTGGTCAAAATAATTGAGTTAATCACAATTCACTAAAGACTTGACCAAAGCTTTCTGGAAGGTTGTCTGGTCATGAGGTTTTCTGGTTCGTCTGCACTAAAAGCCCTGTAAAATGGTCAATATGAAATGAAATAGCACAGCATGCAAGGAAAATAATCTAATGATCGTCATAGGGTTTGTGAAACATCCCTACAGACATTTGACTCGATAAAACCAAAGAGAGAAATTGAGTTTTAAAACCGACTCTAAAACACACCGAAATAAAGAAACAAAAGAAACAACATCAGTAGCAAACCTCCCCCAGACTTACTTCACACTGTCTCAGTGTGAAAATAAATTCAGAAGAGGCAGATAAATAAAAGCAAGAAAGAAAATAAAAGGAAAAGAAAACAAACAGCGGTGTGTTTTGCGGAATCAGGTCGAATGGCGGTCTTGGCGCTTTTTCGTGCGCCTCTCATCAACACTGGATGATGTCTCCTCTCCCTCGGGTGCAGGTGTCTCCTCATCGCTGTCACCAGAAACTGCTGGACGAGCTGCACATGCCTTCTGAATGCTGCAAATCCCCTTCCACATCTTCAGCAAGATAGAGTTGTTTGTCTGATGACTCTTGATGGACCATGCGTTGATCTCCCTTGGTGAAGCAGACGCAGGAGGAGCGGGTGGCAGCATGTATGGTGTGAAATCGGTAGGGAAAAGGCTCTCCTCATCTTCAGAATCCTCCTCTGAATCATCATCCTGTGGTGCCTGCTGGTGGGTCGAAGCTGATGCGCCTCCTTTCTTCTTCAATGTAGCTGGTATGGCGCAGAGATACTCAGCCGGTGGTAGGAACTCAACCGCAGCTGTGTCGGTCAGAGTGGTGAGGTCGGTGTGAGGGAGAATGATAAATCGATGTTTCCCTCTTCGATCCTGGAATTGGTAGACATGAGGAGCTGACTTCGTGATACTACCTCGCCAAGGACCAGTGATGTAGTGGCTATAAACGAGTGACCTCATGTCGAAGAAATCCTGATGCATCCCCTTCTTATCTGCCACCTTGTCATGAGCTGGAAGTTGCACTCCACAGTGCCTTAAGATCCGTGTAATAACAGCTCCATATCCACATCTCTTCGCGCCTGAAACTTTGAAGTAAGCAAGCTTTTCCGCGATCACAGCCCCCATGTTTATGTCCTTTCCGCTCACGTATGTAATGTCTTCGCTCTGAGGCCATAAGTGTCCTACCCCGATGAACAAAAGAGCTAACTCGGCGTTGGTAACTGCAGCTGGGTCTGTCTTCCCAAAGATGACGCTGCTGATCACTCTAACTGCATATCGGAGAACAGGGCTTCGGATTTTTGCTTGCTTGGCCTCTCGAGAGATGAACTTTCCTGATGCAATGAAACTCCAGAAATCTGTTTCCTCCGGAAACTCAGGAATGGAAGATTGACGTCCTTTCTCGAACCCAAAGACGTCACACAGCTGGTAAATGGTCATGGAGTAAAACCGCTTGTTCACAATGAAAGAGAACATTGCCTTGTCAGCTACCGGATTGTCTTCGTCTGGATGGTAAAGGCGAGCTGATGCGAGAAACTGTCTGGTCAAGTCGGTATAGCTGTCATCATGGAGATCAAAGATGTATCCTAGACCAATCTTCTCGAACAAGGCTTCAATATCATCGGTTATCCCCAATGCATCTGTAGTATCTCTGTGAGCGAAACGCGACACACAAATGTCCACTGCCAGCATCTCCTCATAAAAGTCATCATCATAAGTGTCCCAATGCTGGGTGATCTCTCGGTTTGCAGGATGAGACCTGTCAGCCTTTCGGAATCGCCCCTTGGTGCTGAGCCTAGCAGTCCGTCCAGAGGAACTTCCACGGTCACCCGTGTTCTTCTGCCTCGTACTCATAATCTGCAAAATAAATCATCAAAATCCAAGTAAGAAACGAGTTAGAAGTACCTTTTTATGAACATATCGGATCAAACCCCTAAGTGTGTAACAATTAAGCACAATCTCTCTTCTCAAACATCAAACTTCAACCAAATTTTCGTTTTTCATTAAAGCTCTAAAATTCAAATTTTTTTTCTTTTTCGGTTCAAAATTCATATTTGCTTAAGGAAATCATGCTACTAAGTGTTAATCATCATGAAAGTCCAAGCATTTCATTCAAACAAATAGAATTTCAATTTTAATTTGAATTTTCATCATCATTATTCTCAAAATCACAATCAACCCAATATCATTGATAAACAAGGTTACCCATACATATATCAACCTTAATAAACCATTCTAGGTACCACAAGATTGTGAAATCAAAGAATCCCCTTTTCCATGCCCTAGGGCGATTTTAAAATCTAAAATTAGAGGGTCATACCTGATTTTTGATGAAAAATGATGGTTGCAATAGAAAGAGCTTGAAAAACTAATGAGATTAGCACCAAAAATTTCTAAAATCGAACAAGTAATGATGGGAATCGTTCTTGGTGTTCTTGAGAGAGTTTGAGAGGTGAAGGAGATGAAAGTGGGGTGTTTTGATCCAAGGAATCGCGAGTTGTGGCTTATGGGGGTGTTTTCCGGTTCAATTTAAGTAGCAATTAAACCGGCCAGACTTACCCAGGATCGACCGATCCCATTAAACCGGATCGACCGATCTGTGGTCAGATCGACCGTTCTTACCATGTCGGATCGACCGATCTATGCCTCTGGTTTCCATCGATCGATTGGGATAACCCATCGATCGATTACTTTATTTTTGATCGTCTCGCAAATCTTGGATCGATCGATCCATTTTTCTTTTAAAACCAAATCGATCGATTTCTGCCCAAGATCGGTCGATCTGATTCCTGTGGATCGGCCGATCCATGTCTCTCCGTGCAACATACCTGAAAACCATCTAAAAACACAACCAAAAATAAAATCACACAATAAATAAGATACAAAAGAAAGAAAACAAACCTAGTGGGTTGCCTCCCATTCAGCGCTTGTTTAAAGTCGCGAGCCTGACTGTTTTTGTTTGACTTAGGCGAGAGCAGGTTCCGTTAAAGGAATGTCGGTTCCTTCTTCGGGTATTGCGTTGGAGTAGTATGGTTTCAGTCTCTGCCCATTAACCGTGAATCTCCTTCCGTCATCTTCCAGAACAACCGCTCCGTAGGGTCTAACTTCAGCGATGGTGAAAGGACCAGACCAACGAGACTTTAGTTTCCCAGGAAATAACTTGAGCCTCGAATTGAAAAGAAGGACGTGATCTCCAGCAGCGAAGTTTCGCGGAATTATTTTCTTGTCATGCCACGCCTTAGTCCTTTCTTTGTAGATCTTGGAATTTTCATAGGCATTTAAACGAATCTCGTCCAATTCGTTCAACTGAACCATTCTCCTTTCTGCTGCGGATTTAATGTCGAAGTTCATCAACTTCGTCGCCCAAAAACCGCTGTACTCCAGTTCCACAGGTAAGTGGCAGGACTTTCCATATATGAGATTGAAAGGAGTGGTGCCCAAAGGAGTCTTGTAGGCGGTTCTATACGCCCATAAGGCGTCATCAAGCTTCACAGCCCAGTCTTTCCTCGTTTTGCCTACAGTTTTCTCCAGGATCCCTTTGATCTCTCGGTTCGATATTTCAACCTGCCCACTCGTCTGAGGATGATAAGGTGTAGCTACCTTATGCTTTACTCCATGTTTCTTTAGCAGGTTTTCGAACATCTTATTGATGAAGTGAGATCCTCCATCGCTGATAACCACTCTCGGGATTCCAAATCTCGGAAATATCACCGTTTTGAACATTTTCCTGACAACACCAGCGTCATTTGTCGGACTGGCCAGTGCCTCCACCCATTTGGAAACGTAATCCACAGCAACCAAGATGTATTGATTTCCATAAGAAGATGGGAAAGGTCCCATGAAATCAATTCCCCATACGTCGAAAATCTCAACCTCGAGAATGAAATTCTGAGGCATCTCGTTCCTTTTGCTGATGTTACCCTTCCGCTGACATGCATCACAGCTTGAGACAAATTTATGGGCATCTTTGAAAAGTGTAGGCCACCAGTAACCAGCCTGAAGGACCTTTGAAACTGTCTTGAATGTCGCAAAATGGCCAGCGTACTCTGAACTGTGGCAGTGGAAAAGAATCCCTTGCATCTCATTTTCCAGAACACATCTTCTGAATAAACCATCCGAACATCTCTTGTAGAGGAATGGATCATCCCAGTAGTAGTGGTTCACGTCTCTCATGAACTTCTTTCTCTCGTATCCCTTCAGATTCGGTGGTTCAATTCCAGCACATAAGTAGTTTGCAAAGTCGGCAAACCATGGGAGATCATCCTGAACCTGTCTCATGACACAGCAGTCAGCTTGATCCAAATATTCTTCCTCCAGCAAGGTAATCACGTAGACGTTTTCTTCGGGTAGTACATCATCCAGCGCTGTTTCAGCTTCCACTCTCATTCGGGAAAGATGATCTGCTACTCCGTTTTCAGCTCCCTTCTTGTCTCTGACCTCAATGTCAAATTCCTGCAGAAGAAGGATCCACCTCAGAAGTCTTGGCTTAGCATCCTTCTTTGTCATCAAGTACTTCAGTGCTGCATGATCCGTGTGTACGATTACTTTCGAGCCCACCATATACGATCTGAATTTCTCGAAAGCATAAACCACTGCCAGCAACTCCTTCTCAGTGGTAGCGTACTTGATCTGAGCATCATCAAGTGTTCGGCTGGCATAGTAGATCACATGGAGTTTCTTGTCTTTTCTTTGTCCCAAAACAGCTCCAATTGCGTAATCACTCGCGTCACACATTACCTCAAAAGGCAAATCCCAATCTGGCGGCTGTACAATGGGAGCACTAACTAGAGACTCCTTGAGAGTTTGGAAAGCAGCAAGACAATCAGCATCAAAAACAAATTTCGTCTCTTTGCACAGTAGACGCGTGAGTGGTCTTGCTATTTTGGAGAAATCTCTGATAAATCTCCTGTAGAAACCGGCATGTCCCAGAAAACTTCGAATGTCCCTCACTGTCTTTGGAGGCTGTAGGCTGGTCATTACTTCAATCTTCGCTTTGTCAACCTCGATACCTTGCTCTGATATCCTGTGTCCCAAAACAATGCCATCTTTCACCATGAAATGACATTTTTCCCAATTTAGCACCAAGTTCTTCTCCTCACATCTTTCCAGCACCTTGCACAAATTAGCAAGGCAATCGGCAAATGAAGAACCGTAAACCGAGAAGTCGTCCATAAAAACCTCCATAATGTCTTCAATAAGATCAGTGAAAATGGACATCATGCATCTCTGGAAAGTGGCAGGAGCATTACACAATCCGAAGGGCATTCTCCTGTAGGCAAAAGTACCGTATGGACAGGTGAACGTCGTCTTCTCTTGGTCTTCTGGATGAATGGGTATCTGAAAGAAACCGGAGTACCCATCGAGAAAACAGTAGTAGGGGTGGTTTGCTAGCCTTTCCAGCATTTGGTCGATGAAAGGAAGCGGGAAATGATCCTTCCTGGTGGCTGAATTTAGCTTCCTGTAGTCGATGCACATCCTATGTCCCGTGACGGTTCTGGTAGGAATCAGCTCGTCTTTCTCGTTCGTGATGACAGTAATGCCACCCTTCTTAGGAACCACGTGGACTGGACTCACCCAAGTGCTATCTGAAATTGGGTAGATCACCCCTGCACTCAACAGCTTGAGAATCTCCTTTTTCACGACCTCCATCAGTTTAGGATTCAGTCTTCGTTGGTGTTCTACGGACGTCTTAGTCTCATCCTCCAAGTGAATCCTGTGCATGCAAAGATCTGGAGAAATACCTGTAATATCATCCAAAGAGTACCCCAATGCTTTTCTATACTTTCGCAATTTTGAAAGAAGCAAAGCGGTCTCTACATTATTCAGGTTAGCACAAATAATAACAGGATAAGTAGAATTCGGTCCCAAGAACGCATACCTTAGCCCAGCTGGGAGGGCTTTAAGTTCCACCTTTGGAGCTTTTTCTTCACTCCAGTCTGGTTGGGAAGATGATGGTGTGACTGCTTTATCAGTGCTTGAGTCTTCAAGGCTGACATAGGCGACGTGTTTCTCTATTGGTGGAGCTGAATCTAGGATCTCAGAAAATCCAACAACTTCTTGGTTTACGAACCCGAACTCACTCTTGCCTTGGGTCAATGCTACTTGTAGAGGATCATCAATGTGTAACTCTTCATCCATTTCCTCTACTAGTTCAGTCAATGTGTCAACCCAGAAAGTTTGTCCATCAATAGTTGGGTTCTTCAGCACTTTCTCCACATTATACCTCATCGCCATATCTCCGAGACGTAAGTCTATATGCCCATTTTGCACGTCTATCATGGCTCCCGCAGTAGCTAAAAACGGTCTTCCCAAAATGAGAGGATCTTTAGGCTCTTCTTCTAGTTCCAGAACCACAAAATCAGTAAGCACATATCCCTTTCCAACACCAACAGGGATGTTTTCCAGCACACCGACTGGTCTTCGTACCGAACGATCAGCAAGAACCAAAGAGATCCTCGTAGGTTTGTAGTTTGTCATGCCCAATCTCTCAGAGACAGAGAAAGGCATTAAGCTCACTCCTGAACCCAGGTCGCAGAGACTTCTCTCAAAAGTAAGTGATCCAATGTGGCATGGCAAAACAAACGGTCCAGGATCTTCTCGTTTTTTAGGCATGACATTTTGTAGAACTGCGCTACATTCCTCATTAAGCATCAGCACACCACGCTCTAGGCTCATCTTATCAGTAAGAATCTCCTTCATGTACCTTTTAAGAGAAGGTACCATCTTCACAGCTTCAACGAATGGCAATCTCACATGTAGCTCCCCAACAAGGTTCTTCAGCTTCTCGTACTCACGTTCTTTGATCTTTTGTCTTGGTCTGGATGGGTATGGAGCCTTTGGAACATAAGCAGGAGGCGCCACGTACACGTCTTCAGGTTCAGAGGAAGTATTGCCATTTGGCTTTGTCGGACTTGGATCGGTCGATCCACTGGGTGCGGATCGGTCGATCTCTCCTTCAGATCGGTCGATCTCCTTTCCCCTGGATCGGTCGATCTCTGGCAGTGACGAGTCTCCAAAGGTTTTTCCACTTCTAAGTGTTATGGCATTCACGAATTCTTTGGGATTCTTCTCTGATTTCCCAGGTAGAAACCCAGGTGGGGTTTTGCTGCTGGAGGCTGTCTGAGCAACTTGTGTTTCCAAATGTTTCAAATGGGTGTTCAAAGCTTCAAATTTCCCATTTAGCTCTCCATACATGTTGTCCACCTTGCGGTTTATCTCTGAAGTACTAGTCTTCTGACCTTCCAGAACCATTTGCAGCATCTTCTTAATCTCGTTGTCTTGAGAAGATTGTGACGAAGAGGCATTCCCTTGATTCTGATAGTTGTTGTATTGTTGCCTCTGCTGAAAACCAGGATTTCCTGAGTTGTTCCCTTGGTACTGATTTCTGTTCTGATACCCTTGGTTGAACACACTCTGGTTTTGGTTCTGATTTTGGTTTTGGTTCTGCCTATTGCCTTGCTGAGGGTAGAACTGGTCTTGTGGATTCTCCACATTATTGCTCCGGTAAGATAGTAAGTTCTGTTGGTTTCTGAAGTTCTGATTGAACCCTCGGTTGTAATTCCCTTGACCACCAATGTAGTTCACATCAGCTTCCAACTTTTCTGAATCATCAGCTGCACCCTCTTGGTAAACTTGATCGTTTCGATTTTCCACAAAACTGACCGACTTCTGATCCCTCTTCATAAGCATCTCAATCTTCGCATTCAGCTCTTCAATCTTCTGAGAGTCCGCTCCTGAACTCCTCTTCTGTCTATCAAACTCTGACTTGCGGTTTGCTTGACTAGCTGAAAGGTTGTCAATCAAGATGTAAGCTTCCTCTACTGTCTTGGTCATGAAGTCGCCATTACTAGCAGTGTCCATGGCATTTTGATGATTCTCATTTACTCCATTGTAGAAGATATTCAGCAGGTTCACGTCAGTGTATCCATGGTGGGGACAATCAAGTGTGTACTCTTTAAAACGCTCCCATGCTTCATGAAAACTCTCAGAACGTAGCTGCTCAAAATTTCCAATCTTACTCCTCAAATAAGTAGACCTTGACTTGGTGAAGAAATGTCCCAGAAAAGCAGCCTTTGTCTCCTCCCAAGTAGTAAGAGAACCCGGTGCTAAGGACTTCAACCATCTGACGGCTTTGTCGGCAAGAGAGAAGGGGAACAATCTACACTTCAAGGTGCCTTCAGGAATGCCATTATGTCTGCTGGTGTTGCAGATAGACTCGAAATGCTCAAGATGATACATTGGGTTCTCGGATGGAAGCCCATGGAACTGGTTCTGCTGAACCAGATTAATAAGTCCAGTCTTGATCTCGAAGTCTCTCCTCTCAATAGGAGGTGGGCGAATTCCAGAACGATCCGCATAGAAGGCATCAGGAGTGTCATAATGCGCAAGAGTCATCCTCGGCATCCCTTGATTCTGAACCGGTTGTCTCGCAGCTACAAACGGTTGTTGATTCTGGTCATTGTTGTCACCTTGCGGATTCTGAGGATCACCCAGAAATCGGTTGCCCTCGTTCTCAGCCATCTCAACCTCGTCAAGTTCTTCAATCTCTTCAACAGGATCTAGTCTTTGCCTTCTCCTTTGTCTCTCCAGGCGTCCAAGCTCTAACTCCAAAGGTACTAAGTTCGATGATCCTTGGCTTCTAGTGTGAAATCTGCTCATGCACCTGAGAACACAAAAAGAAAGAAATATCAAATAAGTGAAAATAAAATGCTATAGTCTGAAACTTATCATTAACTCTAGGGTGACCAAATGGTCCCCGGCAACGGCGCCAAAAACTTGATAGCTCAGGTTTTAACCCGATTATCTAACTGCAAGTGCACAGTAAAGTACGCAGTAGCAATGCGGGATCGAATCCACAGGGACCGATGATCACACGTAGAGAATCAGACAAGTTACTAGCTAAAGCGATAAAAGATATTTTTGTTTGGTTTTTAATTTCTAAAACTTCGAATAAACATAAACAAACGAGCAGTAGAATATTTATACGGTTTGTAAACAATTTAACAAGCGTTGGGCAGCGGGAATTCTCAGGGATTTCTTTTCAACAAAGATGCAATTTATGATAGATACGGGGATAAATTAAGAACCGTCTAGAACTCAAACACGACGATAGAATTAACCTACTTCCGCAGCGCTAATTCTCTATGTTATAGAAATTTCCACACTAACTTCCGCTGAGTTTCAATTTCCAAACAAGCATTAAGAACAGGTTCAATATGTTCACAAAGCGCAATAACATCAACTTCCGAAGGTTAAGGACACTTTGCTCATCTAAAGTCTTTTCGGGAGTTTAAACTATCACTTTCGGTGCATTAAACAACCTTATATCATGAACTAGGTGATCAATCCAATTCAAGCAGTAAGAATACCAGTAGATGAAGAACCAAAACGTGATCCTTATATCTAAACACGTTTTATGCATCAAGACATCAAGAAATCCCCTATGAGAACCCCTTAACCCAACTAGATAACTACTCACACATGATCAAACAAGAACAGCACGAAATCAGATGAGAAAACATGATAAAATTGTATTGATAAAGAGTAAAGGTTAAGAAGATCTTCTCCAAATGGTTTTGAGATGAACTCCTTCACAAATCTTTACAAAAATCACACAAATCTCTCAAATCTCTCTCAAGGTCTCCTTCTGGTGTTCTTCTGTCTTCTCTGGTCGTCCAAGGGTCAGAAATGAAAAGCTTGTCGAAATAATTCAGGTGGGAGTGGGTAGAATAAGTGCACAACTCGTTGGTGGAAGGTGGAGCCGGGTGCGCCATGGATCGGTCGATCCATGTTATGTGGATCGGTCGATCCTTGACTAGATCGGTCGATCCATGTGATGTGGATCGGCCGATCCTTGTCCGTTGATCAGCAACTTCTTCTGGTTCGTTATATTTGCTCCATGATCTTTTCCAAATGCGTTTTATTCTCACAAGTTAACCTGTAACCTGCAAATTTCATTGAACAACAACAAAACGCATCTACGATACCAAAATATATTTGAAAACCGATCATTTTCCATCCCAAAACGAGTTTAAAACCGGTAAAAATACCGAATATCAATGTGTCATCACAAAAATAATTTTTAGATTTAAAAAAATAGGTTGTTTCATTTAAGCATATAATATACTTCTCATTATAACAATAAAATTAATTAATAATCTATAAAAAAAAAATCTTTGTTCCTTAAGCAAAAACTACATAATTACCTTACGTGATTAATATATATATATATATATATGACAATTAATGGTTTTGAATAATAAAATTTAATACAAAAATATGTATATTTTATCATTTTTATTTAGTTTTATATTATTAAAATAAATTTAACAATCACATTAATCATATAATAAAAAAATAAATCTTTCAGTATATGTTATATTTTGCATTTTTTAAAAATGAATGTAAATTATTAAAACTATTAGAAGTACCATACTGAAAATTTTGTGATCAATGGATATAAAGTTTCATTTAATAGATAGTCAAACTAAAATATATATATATATATACTTCTTTGTTTTTGTCATCATATCTATACTTTTTTTAATATCGTTTGAATTAAATTATTATATATATACAAAGATCAACTCTTAGAATTGAGAAATAATGTGAGACGACTGTCTCCATAACACTCAGAATTGGATGTGCTCATATGGGCGATGGAGAACATGTTCCAACATACTTCATGCCAATCCTTTGGAAATGACTGCAAGAATGTAATTTCGATGATAGAGGATCCAAGCGTGTAACCAACCTTCTCCACGAAAATGGCGGAATTTGAAGCTATAAAGGGACGTTATCACGATTTCAAGATCTTCCACGTACCAAAAGCCCAGAATAAGACGGATGACAGACGGATGCTTTAGCCAGAACTGCAAAAAAATTTCATAGAGATTTATTGTTGATTGGTTATTTTGTCTCGATCTGGATTCCTAAACCACTTCTAGTTTGAGTAATAGAATAACATTTTGATGTAAAAAACTATTATATATACATATATATATACTTCTTTTAATATCGTTTAAATTAAATATACTATATAAAAATACATAAATACTTTAATTTTCAAAATTTTATAAATATGTATCATTTTGAATTGTTAAAAATTAAATATTTATATAAATTAATTTGATCAAATCATTAAAATATAATGTATATTTCTTTTGTTATTTAAAAAAAAATATTTATTTAAAAGATATTTTATAAAATATTTTACTATGTGCAGAGCACACGGATTAGAATCTAGTTCCAATAGTAAAAAGAAGATACCAGTTTTGGTTGGAACTTGGATTACATGTATTAGTGCTCCTTTCACAACGTGATATGTCTCCAAATAATAACAATAGTATTCTCAATTCAAAGAACAATCTTAAAATTCTTTCATTTATATTCCATTTTATCCCAAAATTGATATTCTTGGCAATTTTTTTTGATAAAAATAGAAATAATCACTATCAAGAATCTTTCAATTGGTACTTGTTGTTGTGCATCAACCACAAAGCTATGATTCCAATCCTAAGAAACATGCGACACGTGGATTCTTATGCCTTTGGACTTTGGAGTTAGTAGTGATGGTACGAATGTTAAAAATTATTCATAACATACGGTTGTGGTCAAAATCCATTCGTTTTCTTTGCTTGCATGCACTGAAAGTCTAAAAACATGCATGATAAATTAAACCATAGATTTTCAATTAAACTAGTCCACACATTTGCCTCTTTATGTTCCTATAAATACCTTCACTACCAGTAAGGACTTTGACATGACAACATAGTTTACAAAAGAGACAAAATTTTGTTTAACAAATGATCATAATTATGATGATAATGAGAGTCTCTGTTTGTATCAGAGGGTCTTACATGGAAGAATAGAGCATGAGGTTGAGCCAAGGATGACTTGCCTACATTACGAATCTAAAATTTGATTCTGGTGTTCGGCAAGTTGGCCTTGGCTCTCTTTCCTTCTCTTCTTTTCGATGTCAGACTCTTGATATCTGTATATGTTATCATCATCGTCGTTGTGAATCACATTTTGTGATCAAGGTTTGTAATTTCAAAGAAAAATATGCAGTTTTCTATAAGTTACTTGATGCATGCTATAGTAGCTTTTGATTCTAATATTTCTTATTCTACGTAATGTGGGATATTTTCATTTACTGCTTAATAGTAGTTTAGAAGTCAGAACAATAGCAATGCATAACATAACCTTAACTACCATTTACACATCAGAGAGTCTTAGGAGCTATAAGGAGCGCAGAACTTAAAGAATGGATTGTATGTAAAACTTTGAGACAAGAATCTTTATTGAAGATCATTCGTTTTCCCTAAAGAGTAGTAAAAGACTAGAGCTAGGCAATTCTTTTTTCAGCTTATATGCAAAATCATTTTCTTCCAATGAATGAAAAATTTATCAGTCTCTCGCGAAGATTACACAAAACAATGGATTTTTAGCAATGGTCACGCTAAGAAATGGAATCAACAAGAGACATAGAGGAGATCACACGCTAAGTAAAAACCAGCTTGTGATAACATTCCCAAGATCCTTGGTTTTCAGTTTTCAGTGCCTGAGATTAACACAAGCTTGTGTTGTTTGATAATACTTTCGGCTACTACTTATTCGATTAAAACTAACAACAGTAGCCATCGAATAAACTTAGTATCATGCTCCAGCAAGCTGAGGTTTGGAAGAAAAGATACGGTTAAGAGTGGCCGCCAAGCGAATCCCACCTTGCGCAAGTCTCTTCTCCACAATGGGTAACCGAGAGAGAAAATAGTCATCTGCAGAACAAGGGTCAGAGAAAGTCAAAGATCACAGCTTTGCATACAAGAGTGAGATGAACATACGTGTGGGTAAAGAAAGTTAAGATCTTTGTTTCAGAGTGAATACTGATGGTCGAAACTTAAAACTTAATATTTCCTTCGGTGCTTAGTGAATATTACCTCCTAAAGTAGTCCCTGGGGTAGCGTTTCTGTAAGCATACTTGCAGGCCAGACTTATGCTTTCAGATGCATACCTGAACACATCCACAACCTTACTGTATTACTAGGACAAATAAACAAGCTATAAGGAGATGTCTCTGCTGATCTAGAGCTTACGAGTTTGGACAGGCCGTTTGGTTAAGTTGACATGATTCCCACGACGGAACATCATTTGACCAGCCATGCTATATATTCAGACAGCAGTTCAGAGCAAATGGTCAACATGAGTTGATTAGTTATAACGTACTTGCACTGGAAATGCATAGATAAAGTAAGATCTTACCGTAAGATTGGCTTGAAGTGCTTGAATCATGAGTGGAAGACTTTTATTGTAGTATGTTTTAAGAGCAGACTCAATTATCATGTTATCCCACACCTTGAATGATTCAAAAAGATCATAAGAACACATTTTATTCAGCCAGTAACTTCCTATTTTGCGCGTCAAATACGATAGATAACAAACACATACATGGTGCAAATTTGTTTTGCGACGGTACCAGCGGACTGTTATCGTGTTTCCACCTTCATCTCCCAGGAAACCAACATGCAAGGGCTGTGTAAAACATACAACTCAGACAGAACTTGTTGTGATATGATTCATTTGAATGACAAAAAAAACTATTTTACCTGGTGAACATCTCCGATATAATGTGATAAGAACATAAGAGCCTCTGTCAAGTTGTCTGAAAACAAAGACTAGTCAGAACTCAAATTGAAACTTACTATTGGATTCACTAATATCTCACTCACAGTGGACTATTCTCTGCAGGTTTTCAGAAGCAGACATAAGTTGCGTCGTGTAATTAAAAATGGCTCCTGTCACACACCGGTCTTGATGCTTATGAGTATCATGGCAATCCCCTTCACAGAGACAGAACACATAAGATAAGACTCTGAACATGAACAGAGGCTTAAAAACAGATAGATAGATAGATAAACTGACGACAATACTCATAGTTGCATCTGTAATCAGGAGTGTCAACATAGTGTAAAGGGCTAGTCCAACGCCATTGCCAGTGGTGTTTAATCTCATCAGGCCATGAACAAACAGATGCTAAGTCTCCTTCAGCAGATTCAGGTAAAAGTTTCTTCACTGCAGCTACAGTTTCTTCCTCAAAGTAGCTCTTAAGGATTCAAAAAAACGTCAATATCAGAGATCACAAAAGGTCCTTTGTTTTTTCTTTGCAGAAACATCTCTGATCCTATAAAGAGGGTATAGCTTTAAGCAAGGCTAATCTCCTAGAAATTACCTCGGCTATTTTGCAGACTGTGTAGTGGCCTTCTTTCCCCCAGCTTAAAGCTCCATGGATGAGCTGTGTAAGCACGAGTGCTCTCGCTAACCATAGTTGCAGGGATGAATTCATACTTAAACAGTTGCAAAGTTTCGATTTTTATGCTAATCAAAGGTTTTTTGTTGCTCGATTTTGGTAAATTAAGAAGTTGGGTTTATCGTTAAGACCGATTCAAAACGAGAAGTCAAAGTGTCAAAGAGAATACCTTCACAAAGTTTTGATCTCGCTCTTCAAAAATTGATTCAGCTCACTAAATATATATTACTAGGGTTTGCCCGCGCTACGCGCGGGATATGACGGAGTTATTCCGTAAGTATTTTTTAGATTATAATATTGTTAATTAGATGAATCAGTATTGAATGTGTAAATGCAGTTGCTATTTTTTTACTTGTATCTGTGTGTGTATAGGTGTTATGGGTAACATGAGAGTAATTTTTTGTTGAACGGATTTTGTTAGTGTTAATTGGATTCAATAATTTATATATCCTCCTATATATTAATTGAGAAGTCATTTTAGTGATTTTTCTTATGTGTCGATCACCGGTGAAGTTTTGAAAAAATTGTTATAATTTGATTGGTCGAGAATTTTTAATTTTTAATTATATTATTTAGATATAAAATATATGGCAACTCTATAACTAATTAATATTACTTACCAAAGAATCTAAATGATATTACAAACAATATTTATGGTAACTAATTAATATTTTTTACCAAAGAATCTAAATGATTATTGCAATGTAACCTGAAAAATATATACATTAGTCGTTTAATATATAAACTTTGAAAATTATACAAATTATATTGAGCGGAACATGTAAGAGCGTTGCAATTATAAAATATTTTGAATTTAAGTCAAATATACCATAATATAGTAAATAAAGTAATGTGGTGATCGAAAAGATATTCTAAGATGGATATTTGATTGATTATGTGATTGGTATTAATATTTAGAGAGAGATAGAAAGATATTGCAAAAACTTATGTAAGAAAATTAGAAAGACATTAGCAATTAACAATGCATGTTAAAATGTGATGAAAAAAAGAAATACTAAAAAAATAAGAAGAAGTTAAATTTGATGCATAATATATGTTAGAGAAGTTAATATAATAACTACATATATAAATATTCATCAGTTATTTGCATCAAATTTATCAAAACTTTGCAACTGAAAATTAATTTGCATTAAAATTAAATAAAGTGATAGATAAGATAATGTGAGATTATAAAATGTTTTAAAAAATTTTTTAGGTTCTTTGATAATGAATATGCTAATCATATGATCAAATTAAGTGAAATAATTTTTTTAGTGATTTTGACTAATATTACTAAATTATCACTAAATCTCTTGTTTCTAAAAACCAGTATTGAAATTTTAGATTTTCAATTATTTGGATAAAAATTATCTTTTTTTATTTTTTTCTAATTATTATTCAAAAATATAGTATAATATAAAAATATATATTTTATATAATATGTATACCCGAATTTGCAGATAGACACCTAGTATATATATATATATTAGGATGAAGATAAATTTCATGTGCCAAAAGCGATAAAATTTTAAATAATAAAAATTTATGCAATAAAATAATAACACATAATATTCAGATAATAATAATAAATACATATTATTATAAAGTAGAAATATATAATTATTGAAGTAAAAACAAAATTTTAATTATAATACAAAAGTGATATATTATTTTTAGATATAATATTTAAGTATTAAAACAAAGACAAAATTTATCGGATTAAGTTTTAAAAAATATTATAAAAATACAATTAAAACTATAGCAGGAACTGTTCTAATTACTCTAATTCATTGATAAGTAACAATTTATCTACATTTTTGTTACTTATAAAACCCATGATTTCATTACAAATCCATTTTTTTCTTATCCTAACTACTACTGTGCTTGCATAGTATAATCACTTGTTTTATAATTATTATACCCTTAATCTTTATATAAGATGATGTCTTTTAATTATTAAAAATAATTTGCTGCCTTATGCCTATGTTTACTTTTTTTACACTAAGGCACAGGCCTGTGTACTAAGGAAAATAGCATAGGAAAAACATATTTGAAAAAATTGTGGACTTTCAAGGCAAACCTCGTTAGTGGATTTAAAAAAAAAAAATTCTAGTCATGTGAATTGACTTTTTGAATTTTATTTCGTTTAATTAGGATTTCAAAATGAATTGTTTTGGTTTTTAGTTTTTGGGTTAAAAGATTTTTTCTGTGGGAGGACGGAAAAATAACAACTTGTTGGTTGTTTTTCAAACATGTGATGTTCTTAATATTAACTTGGTCAACACTGTAAGATTATTTATAATGACAGCTAAGGTTGAAAACTTTCATATTTGCAAATATTTTTGTTGTGGTGATTTGAATTTAATAATATGATGAGTGTTATTTTATGATGCGGTTTCTGTTTTACTGGTTGAAAATATGTAAAGTCAAGCTTATGTTGTTTTTGGTATGGTTACATCGAGGCAGGAAGCTAAAATTAGATTATGGTGATGTCACAATTGTTATGATACCAAATTTAATACAAATGTTAGAAACAAATTTCATAATAATTAAACATAGGTAAAAAAATTGGTATATAACTTTCGGTGGACTAAGTTGTTTCATATGCATGTCTTAAACCTCTTATTAATGAATATTATTCGTCATTTTATAGTCGCTTATTTTCTTTTGCATATGTAAACCATATCTTTGGTTATGTCATAAAAATAATTAGGTTTTAGGTTGCTAATCTTTTTTTAAAAACTAAACTGTTTACCTAGGCTTTAAGTTTGGTAAATTGTGCTGTTGACCACATTTCTATGTTTTCAGTCTTTGAAACTTAGTTTGGCTGTAAAGTGGAGTGTGAACAATAATAAAATGGCTTTAGCATCTGAAATTACTACTTACAACTAAAAAGAGTTTCCAAGTAGAGAATCATCAACACACACTCTTCTTCCTCCTCTGCCACCTCACATCGAAACCATCTGTCATCAGATTTTCAATACGACCATTTTCTTTATCATGTGTTGTGTGATATAAGGAGAGTGTGTTTACCAGTTTGCAGATATTTTTTTCCTTCCAGTGTCTTTGAAGCTTCTTCAGCGTAAGCTTGAGCTGCTTTGCTTCGTCTTCTGCTGCCTTTGCAGCGGTGATTATGCTTCCATTTTTCTCCATCATCAATGGTGATACAGACAGAAGTAGTTGATCTCTCAGTGGACTATAAATGCTATTAACCACGGTGTATGCTATTGTTGATATGTGTTCCTGGTTTCACAGAAGCTCAACGTTGTCATAATCTATAGTTTAAAAAAGACACGATGAGCTAAAGTTTATGTTCTTACTGATCTTTCGTTTTTGTGGGGGGGGACCTGAGAGAACAACATTGACTTTGTTATTGACGAACTAAGACTCATACATCACTCTCATGGTTTCACCTTCCATGTACTGGTAATTGTATCTGTTGTACCTTAGTAAATGATTGAGAACAATCAACCATGGAGTTTATGTGTTGTTAACCTTTGAGAACCCCTCTTCGAGCCATGTGTATTGCAGCGTGTATTTACCTGTACAGATTTTGTTAACAGTGAGGAGATACTAAGCAGATATGGCTATATACCTGCAACCATTTTAGGATTAACATTAGTAGCCACAATACCCTGTGACTCTATACCAGTCATAAAGCTAGAGTAACACATAAGAATCATCAACCTGGACGGCTGATTTCTCCCCATCAACCTCCAGGACCTGACCACGTCTCATAGATCCATCTTCTAAGCAAATATGAACAATCTCCTGATATGTTGGACCCTGTTACATTATAAATAATCACCATCCATTAGAGAAACGGTAATACATGATCGGTAAATACATATCAAAATCAAACCTTTGCTACGCATGTTAGCGTTCAATCAACCTAATTAACCATCTCATGAACAATGGCATAACTAATGAGCTCCATGATCTGACCCAACAACTCTTTGCTACGTATCAAATTTTCTTGAGCTGTATCATTGTCTATGCAAGGCAAGATCTCGTCTAGTGTTGTGTTGCTTGCGGGTCTCTCTATTCATGCACGCTACACATGTGTCAGCTGTTTCACGAATGCTCAAAGAAGCACATTAAGGTTTTCAATGAAAGAAGAAGTTAAAGAACTGTAATGAGACATACTTCTGTAGCAGAAGGAATGTTCTACCCTAGATGAATGTAACAGTCACCAAAATCCATCCAAAATCACATGGCTGCAGGAGAGGAAAAGATTCAGATATGTCTTACTTATGAAAGCGCAAAAAGAACATTCCAAAGTTTTTACTCATGTGTAAACAATGCTCTGCATCCCATAAATTGAAGAAACTGGAAGAGAATATATTAGAAAATATTGTTAGAGCTAATACAATAGTTGACAGTTGAGAAACATGTGGTAGAAGATGATGAGCTTGCAGGAGTTATACAAAAGCTCTCCTTTTAAAACCTAAAAACATTACAAAGGATGCAGATTTTGTGACTTACAGAGACCGTTTTGGTTAATGACCTAAAATAGTCCATATGTTTGATGTTAGGCTTGTGGGTGGCAAGCCGCTGCACATTAACGGTGGCGGGCATCATGGTGGTAGCCTGAATAAGTATGAAATAAAAGAAATAAAAATAAAAATTTAAAATGAATCTATGGAAAATCTGAACAGAAACAGTATCCCGATTAGAAAGACGGCGAGCAGTAAGTAAACCAAACATTTTAATAAATCTGTATATGGAAAACGGGTGTTGAAGAAGATACCTGATCCACTCCCATGAGCTCCCCACCATGGCGGACATTCCTAGCTTTCCAGAAGCGAAGCAACTGGACCTGGACGGTCGATGAGCAACGACCGGACTTCAAATCAGACAGCAAAATTGAAACATTAGCCATAACTCACAGATTTAGCTCAATAGAGATGGTAGATCAGAAGAAAGTGTGAGTGTGAGAGGAGGGAGGCGTACCTTTATATAGTGGATCTTCCATGACCTTAAAAGATCAGAAATCACATTGATTGTACGACGTGGGTGATTGATTAATAGAGAGTATTAACACTATTATTACGTAACTGATACACTCTGTCATGAGTATAGAAGACAAAAGATCGATGGAGATGATGAGAAGGAAAGGAATCGGTTTCGGCGGAGAGAAGGGAAGAAGATAACTTCTCAAACCCTAGATTATTAAACGCCGCGTTTTTAGAAACGGGACACGTGGCACACAGAGAACAATTTATTTGATGACGTGTAATTGAGGAGGAGTGAGACAACTCTTTTATATAATAATAGATATACTCACTCCTTTAACAAAAGATTGATA